>JAQFVV010000030.1:0-137500 GCA_028023455.1 Epiperipatus broadwayi | reverse complement strand
ATTCAAAAAGCAATCAGTCATCCAATTTATAAAAAACTCACAATCAGATTTTTCTATGTTCATTATTCTGTCACTCTTCACCTATTTGCCATTGCCTTCTTAGCCTTCAACTCACTTGATGTACTTGTTTGCTACCAACTAATCTATCATTGCCTGTTTCCAAGCTGCAGCCAGTTTCCATGACTAGCTAACAGTTGATTAGTTTTTGGCATCAGCCTTAAACCTGAACATTACTCTCCTTTTAAAATCATAAATAATTATTAAATATAAACTTTAGTGAACATTTATCTATCAACCAGCCCCATTTGAAG
Organism: Epiperipatus broadwayi; assembly: GCA_028023455.1. Classification (NCBI taxonomy): domain Eukaryota; kingdom Metazoa; phylum Onychophora; class Udeonychophora; order Euonychophora; family Peripatidae; genus Epiperipatus; species Epiperipatus broadwayi. The sequence continues at coordinate 137,189 of JAQFVV010000030.1, read as the reverse complement.
AAATGCAATAACAAAGAGCAATACTGATGTATATAGTTGCAATTATAATTACAATTGTAATTTTTGGCATATGAATTTTCAACTGAGACATACTTTTAGCTTTTTAAATACTTAAGAATAATTTCCATTGACATAAATTATTGTTTTAAAATCATTAAAATCTAGTTATAAAAAATATTTACAAGACAATTAAACATATTACAAAGACAATAGTATTAATCATATGTTACCCTGAGAACTCAACCATATGTTAAAATGCAAGCTTGGATTACACATCTGAAAACAGCAATCCAGAGTTTCCATGATTTCTGTAATCTTACTTTGAACATAAAACAATTTCATCTGCATTTACTTAAAACCATGCATTGCCATGTAACCATTGCAACTCAGCTTTGTCATAATCTTTTGTAACTCTCTTAGATAAAGATTATTATTGAAACATCATCATCATCATAATAATAATAATAATAATAATAATAATAATAATAATAATAATAATAATAATAATAATAATAATAATAATAATAATAATAATAATAATAATAATAATAATAATAATAATAATAATAATAATAATAATAATAATAATAATAATAATAATAATAATAATAATAATAATAATAATAATAATAATAATAATGGTGCTGCTGCTGGAGTAAATCATTAAAGACAAAATAGAACCCTATATTATACCTATACTATCTAAAATGCAGTTTGTTAAGAAAGGCTCATCTGAAATGCATGCAGCCTTTCAATTCAAAACTGTTATTGATTCTGTCAGAAATAATAAAAAATATAGTCCAATTGTGATCCAACTGGATGTAAAATCAGCAATTGATATGATTCTGATTGAACTCCTTATTGAAGCATTAGCAGATACAACAATAGAGAGATCCTTAATATATTTAATAACCAATTTTCTATTAAGTTGAGAAATACATATTACACTTAATGGTAAAAATTCATTTACTTTTGTACCTTATTGTTCCATTCCACAAGGTTCTCCAGTAAGTGCTCTTTTTTACTGTCTATATCAATCCTTATTGAATATGATAGAAAAAAGAATTATCAGGCATATACATACCTGGTCTGAAAGCATCATCTCTTGTATTGCCTACATGGATGATATCTCATTTTTAACCTAAAAAAAAACAGATCTCAACTCTATTAAAAATTCTTAATTCATACACTAACAAATACAAGCTGGAGTAAATAAAAATTGAAAACATAATTGTTTCACTTTCAAAATCATACCTATTATTGTACTCAAAAGTTTCCCTGTTTAATCTATTAACTATAATTCAAATCACAAAATTTTCTCCAATAATATTATACAATAAATCTTTTACTAGGAAAATAAACTCATTATGTAAAACGATGCTGTGGGAAAAAAGATTGTTTCAATTTCACTAAAATGTATTCAAGTTTTTCTAATACAAAATGGTTTGGGACTTCATTAAATAAATATTTTTGACATTCAAACTTCATTCAATCTTATTTCTTCATGTGCTCATTTATTTCCATACATGAAAGTGTTCTTCAAGATTATCCCAACAGATAAACCATCAAAGTCAATGGATACTGGAATACCTTGCTTACACTAATTCTCAACATTTCAAACTTTATTTTTCTACAATCTCAAGATAAATTTAAATATGTGGATGTATACCAGACATTTTGTTTTCCCTTAAATGATAAAAGACGAATTTTAAACATTAACAATAGACAACTAACCCAAAAATTCAAATTCTGATCATTAGAATCCAAATATTATGATTTTTTGCTCAAATTAAATCTTAAAGCACTACTGACATTACACTTTTATAGATACAGAAAGCAATACATAAATGCAGAAGACATACGCTGGTTATGGTAAAGAGAAACTGTGACACTAGAACATTTTCTTTTTACCTGCCCTGCATTTGATAATATTCACTCAACGATACCATCATTGTACAAACAAAGAAAGTTACAGTCATGTGTTTAAGGTGACTACCCACATATTCAAGCAAGTACTTTTTTATTATTTTCACCACAGTGTAAAATATGCTATTTCATGTACAACAATAATCCAAAATGACAACCAAATACATTCTGAAACAAAATGGAACTACTGTGCATAAGGGATGAAAAAAATGTATCCAAAGACATGTACACTGCCACTTGGTCCATATTGCAACAACACTAAAAATTATAGATGAAAAAAGACTAATAAAAACATAACTAAGAGTCTTATGAGTGCACAAAACTGATTGGATATGTATATATAAAAAATGTAAACTCATATTTGTAAACCACATGCATATTCTTTGTTTTGTCTAATTGAAATTATATTTTCTTATATTATTATGAACTTGTCATATCATTTTATAAATCACTAGATAATTAATTTTTTAAAATATTCTTTCTTTTCTACATGTATTATATTATCTCAATAGAAAATTTACTGCATAACTGCTACAACTCTTTTATCAGCTATATTCCTTGAATCTTCAAAAAAGTATCAGTTATTTTTTTACAGCTTACATTCACTTCTCATGTATATTCATAATATGTTAATATTTATAAACGATTTTCAAATTCTAATTCAAATTCACATGATGTTTTTTTATTATTTTATTTTAGAAATATCAATTGTTAATACTGAATTACTTTATAATTTTTGTCTCTTTGTTTTTCCATTAATTTGTACTTACTTCTCACCATTCGATTATGGTTTTCTCTGTTAATTCTTAAAAAAATTACAATCTTTTATTATATATTTTTTGTTAATCCTATTTTTCACTACTTTCAATTGGACGCTTCAATGTTCATTTCTATTTACCACTTTAGTAAAAGAAAAATAATAATAATGTACACACTTTTTATAAACACCATAGGTTTGTGCCCTTTCTTAATTGTGTTACCATAATCAAATTACTTACAAAACATTTATCTGTCAATCATTCACCAATTCTAATATTCATGTCTAATATAATAATTTTAGAATATTATTCGTTTTGATCAAAATCTTTCTTCATAACAATAAGAACTAGTCACAGCATATGTCTAAATTATCAGCATGTCACTGTGATTTTTATATGACCAGTTGCTACAAAGTTGTTTCTTCATTTTGTTAATTTATAATAAAATGAACTCCACTTTGTCTCTAATATTTGTGCCTTTGTAGCAATGTATATATTCTTTTTGAAATTGATTTCCTTCTCATCTTTTCTTTTAACCTCATAAAGTCCAACAATATTCCATCTAATATTCAATACTTATTTATATGAAAGTGATCTTTAGTTTGTAGGTGCCTAAACAAAGTGTCACCATCAAGTGTCTGTCTGGATTTGTAATCAAAAAATTCATGACCTTTCTTTCTTTGTTTGTCAACCTCTGCTTTGGCAGATACTCTACAGCTTCTGAAAAATAAATTCAATAATTTAATTTTCGTTATCATGACTTTAAATATCTATATGATGATAAAAGTTTTATTTAAACACATATTTCTTCTGCCCTTTAAAACATTCAATGAATATTTCAGTTAAAAACTATCTGACAACTGGGAAGACAGACCTGAGAAGACAGACCAGGGTGTTTCTTGATTTTACATTCATATTTAAAAATCAGTAAACTTACCTTATTAGCTGATAAATTATGATGACCAGTTCATCCATGTTGACTACTACATAAATAATCACAAAGTAATAAATGTTGCAATAATATAAATATATAAAGTTTGATTTTTTTTTACTTGGTTTCTTTAAAGTCTCAAAACATGTCAAAGGGTCTTTTTTCAACTAAAATAGAATTTGTTTTCTAATATGTGTCAAAAGTTAAATAAATTATTTAACAATAATAAATGATATAACATTATTTTAAATCAGACTATTATATATATATATATATATATATATATATATATATATATATATATATATATATATATATATATATATATATATATATATATATATATATATATATATATATATATATAACCTAGAACTAAACTAATCAATAAAATAATTAATATTACCCCAAATTCAAAACTAAAACAGACTACCCAATGATAATAATCTATAAAACACCACTAATGGCCTCATTGCTACAAGCTGACTTCTCAGTTGTAAACAAATAAAAGATATCAATGAATTTAAATTAAATATTACCTACAATTCCACTTACATCTTACACACCCTCAATATTAAAATATTTTTTAAACAAGTTAATTGTTTCAGAATCATAATTTTTTAACAATAAAGGTTTTTTTAATTCTTTTTATTTAATTTCTTTTGAAAAAGACAACCTTAGCCTCATCAACATTAATAGTTTGCCATGTATCTTGTATTTCTTTCATGGATATATAAAGCAGAACTGAAATATTTATTTCTAATCTTACTTTTGTATACTATCATCCTTTCATTTAAGCTCAAAGTACTCTGATTTATATATATATATATATATATATATATATAGAGTATATATATATATATATATATATATATATATATATATACTACTCTAGAAATAATCTTTCTATCAAAAATGTATTTTATATTATTTAATAAATGATTCAAAATAATATTACTTTTCCAAGCCTTTTTATTATTTGTAAGCAAATTACTATTTTTCTGTATTTTTCTGTAGGAAGACAATTTAAACGGTAAAGAAATAACACCATATTTTTCTTTATTATTCACATTATTATAATTACTATTAATATTAAATAAAATATTTTTAACAAATTTATCAGAGTAGCCAACACTCAAATAACATTTATAAAATTCACCTTTTTGAAACAAAGCTATTTCATTAGAATGACGTAACAGCAGCAACAAAAATATAAATAGATTGATGTAAAAATAGACTTTTTGTAGAATTTAATTAAGAATCTCTAAATGTACCCAATTCTATAAAATCCTATTGAGAGCTCATTTTATGTGTAAAATAATTATCGAAGATTTTGCTCTATATATTTTTTTTGAAAGCAAAATAAAAATTGATTCAAGTTTTCTCCAAGAAAGGATATTTGATGGTAAAGGGTTACATATATTCAGATAATATTTAAAAAAAAAAGCTTATCTCTCATATTATTACATATTTATCAGTGATATATTCTATCATTATTTGTTTGATATTTGGGGATTTATTTGCAAGTATTAACATCAGTAGAATTCACATCCTTATTGTAAATTTAAATAGATGATTCAAATGATTTGGGAAATATCTTGTTTGATTTAAAATTTATCCTTTTTGTTATCATTGACTAATTTAAATATTTATATAATTTTTAGTAACAAAATGAAAGACTTAATTTTTAATTGAGTGCAAGAATTTTTTATATTTAGTTGCATTGAATTTATTTACTTAGTGCTTTTTCGATTTTTCCCTCCAATGATTACATATTACCGATTAATATGCAATTAATATATACTTCAATAATCTGAAATAAAATTATAACATTACAAATTTAATTAAAGGGTGTAATATTGATTTTTATTTAACATAAAGATAAAAAATCTATTATTCATAGCAATCAATAAGATCAATATATACAATACCAATGCTTTTTTCATTTATTAAGATAATACAATGTTGACAAATATAATTGATTGACTCCACATAGCACAATCTACTACATTCATTCTGATAAAATAAATTCACTTTCATTTATATAAGATCTCATACAGACATATAGAATACACAAGAATAAAAAAAGGCAAATTTTGAATCAATCTTTACGTTCCCATAGTTTCATTTGAATTAGCTTGTATTTTAATTAAACACAGTTTAATTATATTTTACTCAAGAATGTTGAATACCTTTATGTTTAGAAGAACAATATGATGAATTTCATAGATAATAAACATTTTCAGTGACATATCATTTTCATCAATTATCTATCCAATGCAGAATGAAGAACTTTCCAAAATTTTACTCTAATTTCTCTGATCCTTATCATTTTTTTTTTACTAAACGCCAACAAACTTTCATGTATGTTTATTTTTTGGGGCCTTTTATAATCTTTTGGGGTTCAGTTTAACTCATTAAGTGTCTATCTATTATGATCTTTCTTATCAATATATTCACCGCAGCTCCATTTTAATTTCTTAATTTTTTCAATGAATGTTAATAATATACATTTGTTCTCTCACTCATGCATTCCAGTTTTAATCTCTTCTTTCTATTTCTAAACCACAACACTTCCTACTTCATTGGGTCTAAAATCTCTGTATAACTCTTTTATTGAGTGTCAATCTCTCACATCTATAATTAAAAGATGACAAAATACATGTATTATAAACCTTTCTTTCCAAATATTTAAGCATATTTTTTTTTTTAAAAAAAATTAATTCTGCCACAAAATTTTAACCAAGTTTAATTCCATGATTAATTTCATCCATTAAGTTTCCATCTGTATTACACATCAGATTGAGGTATTTCTAGTTGTTAACTTATATAAAAAAACTAAATATAAATTATTGCAAATCTTTAAAAAGATCCTGATTCACTGCTATGACAATACATTATTATCATAAAATATTACTCTTTTTCGTATAATTAATGTAACCCCCAAAACTGTTCAATAATTTACAAATTACAAAAAACTCCTACATGAAGAAACTGATCTGTGAAGTTTTAATGTTTTCCTATCAGGATTTTGATGTATCACAAAAAGTAAAAGCAATTAGAACTGTTTTTATACTCTTGCCTGATTTAGTACTGTGGTTGAAAATCAGTCTCTAAAGTTTAAGTCCTTGCATTATTTCAAGTTCAGACACAATCGCGCTCAAACTTTTTATGAATTTCTGATCAATAAAACCATTCAAGTAGTTGATTAAAGAATTAATTTGTTAAATTATTGATAGTGAATAAGAAAAAAAATATTAATAATTGTTCTTCCCTATGCAGAAATGATTAATTGTTATTACTGACTAAATAGTCAGAGACAATTTGTAAATTTTATTGAAACTAATTCAAAGATGTTTAAATAATGTCATTAAACATGCTAATATAGCCAGTTTTTTATAACATACTAACATATAGAAATTTTTAACTTTCAAATTGCACACTGAAATTACATAAATAATAAAGTTAACAATGCTCAAGGTTATATATATATATATATATATATAATTACATATATATATATATATATATTGTAACCCGCTACCCCTACCGCTACTGTGGACACTGGTCTCCTTTTGGTTTTTCTGTTGACGATTCCCTTTTTTTACGAACCCGCTGTGTTCTATCGTCCGGGGTTACATGATGTTTTGTGAAAATAGTTTCAAACACATATACACGTACGTTTTATTTGTTTCATACATAGATTCAGATTGAACCCGAGTAATAGGCACCAGGAGAACCTTTGCAAGCTCGCCATGCACGTGCACACGCTCACTCAACTATACCACAGAACATGCCCAAGCATCGCTCCAGCGGACAGCAAGAAATGAACACAGCCACTATTTCCGAACTATATCGCTCATTACTCTGAACACACTTTTGACATACCTTTATCATGGTTGGGCCCGCCCTATATCCCCCAAAATAAATCTCCCAAAAACTTAAACTTAACCTAAGAATGGTACGACAATTATAAATGCTATAAATATACTTCACGCTTAACTAACATATTAAATGCACTCATTCAAATTATATAAAATAGATCACTCCCGCACTCATTCAACATTGGTTAAATAAATTTGAAATTCCAAGCGATCAATAAAAGAAACATTAATTAAGTGAATGATTTATTTGTAAACTGGGTAAATAAAATTATTATGCAGGTATATAATTTAGTAAGTCTAGATAACACAATTACGGAAGCGAGTCTTAACTTACATAGATCTCGGCTGAGTATTAATTGTACATATTATACTGGTTGAGTTCTTTAGTGGTTTGGTTGGTCATTAGCAATTTAATCATTTTATACTTAATGTTTGTAAATCGTTCTCCACTTTAAAGTATTTTATCTGGTGCATGAATGTGTAAGCAAATGTTAAAAGATAACTACCTGGGGGATGAGAAGACTGTAATGGGATCCTGAGCGATGTTTTATTAATTCCGCATGTCGGCTCTGGGTGAGGCTTCCAGGGCGTGTGTGGTCCTTGAGTTCATTTTCTCTGAGGTTGAGAGCATTCTAGGACGATCAGCAGTGCCAGGTGCGAAGGTTCGGCAGCCAAGCCGCGAATTTTGGATTCAGCAACGCATTTCGGCTACGATATTACACAAGTGTAGGTTAGGAAGTCCAAGTACTTAATCGGAAGCTCCGCAAAAAAATTAATAATACTTTCCGCTACAATTCAACTCAACTTGATTTCGCCTTCAACAACTTTCAATTTATTTTCTCTCCCCCGTTCCGTCTTGCCTTTTTCTTCTCTCTTCTTTCCCGCCGTGACACCTTGAATTTTTCCTCCAATCTCTATCATGCACTCATAAGTCATTAGTTCTTATTTGCTAATCAAGGATCCTCTTTATTTAATAGTTTCTGTGACATTTGCACCACGTGGGAATTTAATTTAGTTTTTCCATTTTTCTTACATATTGTTTTAGCCGGAGTCAGAAGTCTAAGTAGTACAATAGCAGTGTACACTTTTTATCACCTCTGTTTCTAAATTTGGATTGTTATCTAGACTTTACCAACATACATCCTGCTTATTGTTTCAACTTCTCTAAATTTGACTCTACTAATTGCCCCCCATTCAAAATATCTTAGATCGCTTGGAATTTTTTTTACCTATTGCAGATTAATTAATTTACTTATTATTTTTTTTCCCTTTTTGTTCAAAATGATTTAATAAATTTTCTAATTTGTTCTCGAACATTCTCTTTTTCTTTTAAAATGAAATAACAAAAAAAGCAAACTTGACAAATAATGATTATAATAAATTAATTCCTCACAAAAATAAAAACTCTTTTAATTTTATTTCAATAAATCTGACAGGTACTCATGTATAGCTGTGATCTGCTTTAGACACGGCTGTTTCTCGTTTATTCTTAAAACAAGATCGCTTTTTTTTAAAAAAGTTTTGTACCTGTCATTTATTTCGTCGTTAATATATATTTAACTTTCCTAGGTTCAAGCCCTATGTAACGCTATTCCGTTACAATATATATATATATATGTATGTATATATATATAATTACATAAATAATAAAGTTAACAATGCTCAAGGTTATATATATATATATATAATTACATAAATAATAAAGTTAACAATGCTCAAGGCTATATATATATATATATATATATATATTGTAACCATATATTTTAGTAGAAAATATATTAATTGATGTAACTTATATAAAAATTTCTCTTTCTTCTCTTGGTGATTTGGTTGGCTTGATTCGCACTTGAACAGATTACTTTCTGATATTATTTTAATAATTTTCAATTTGCTTCATTCCATATGCTAACTCATATCAGAATGTTTAACTTTTTAAAATTTTTACAACATATTAAAATTTGGTAAAATATTATTAAAAATAATATTTTGTTTTTATTTATTTAAAGTAATCTTAAATTATTATTTCTATTGAATTAAAATAAAACCATTTGTTCAATTAAAATAAATTATTAAATAAATACAATAATTACGTAGGCGTCTCAATGTAATAAAAGAAAAGAGCGCGAATTTCTAGGAGAATATCGTCTGTTAGTTTTGTTTTTTGGGGGGAAGAAGAACAGAAATGGTAAAGGCAAATAGTGTAAATTTGCTGAGCTTATTTTGAAACCATTAATAAGTGAATAAATTACCACAAAATTTGTTATAAACATAAAATAACTTAGTGGTATCTAATTAAGATGGATCACTAAATTTAAAGATCTTTTCAAGTCGGTCGGCCAACTGAATCAAATCACCGTAGCGTTTTCCAATATCGCATTTTTGAAATGTCGGAGCTTCCCAGTTTGAAAGAATTAAATACAAGAATTTGGTATGTTTTGAAATATTTATCATTCTACAATTTGGAAAATTTGAATCAGTGTTTTAATTACAGAAGTTTTATTAAAATGAAAATTTGTTTTTTAAAAAGAAAAAAGTTTAAGTTAAAATAAAGTAAAGCGTTAAATTTGTCAAAATCTTTTAATATTTCCGTTCTTTAATTCTAATAAAATATATTATTGATTGATAATTAATTTTATAATGCCAGTAATAATTGCTAGTTAATTTGTTTAACATTTGGATCATAAACATTCTTTAAATAATTAAACAAAGCTATTTTATAATTGTATCGTCAGTTTAAAATGAATAAAGTAATTGCTGTAATTGGTTTTTCCTGGATTAACGCAATGGATAAATAAACACTTGCATGGATAGGATAAACTTGGAACACTTTTGATAGAGAGATGTAGGGATTAATAACTTTATGAAAAACATTTTCATTTAAATTCTGTGTATCCTGTTTTAAAATTGTTTCATGTTTGGAGAGCCACGCAAATCGTTAATCTAATGTTGCTTTTAATAACTAATCAAAATGGATAGAATTGCATGTATGGAATTTAACTACAGCTATAGCTATTACCTCATATAATTATTATTCTACACATTGTACATGGATTCCACGGATCACATTAGGAATTATAAAATGCTATACAATCCAATTTATGATACACACATCTGCTAAAATTCATGTATTTGAACTATAAAATGCTTTACATTTAGTTTTATCACACACACCGTTAAATGTTATATGTTAATGAATAATACATTTATTTAATTTTATCGTTATATGAACTCGCATATGAAGTTCATAAGTTATATTTGTTAGATTTAAATTAATAAAGGTTGAATAAAATATTTATTCAAAAGAATAGCGCTTGCGGAGAAAGCTTAAACAGTACTTAATGAATTCATGAGATATACCAATCTTTATGAGATATTTTGTGAGTCTTTCCAGATTTATATTCCCATGCCAATATTATTTACATTATATTATACATGTTTATTTTAAGCAAGATAAGTAGTACATTAGTTGTCCTGATTATTGTAATATTTTACTAAGCAAGAACCCACATTTGCTAAAGTGTCAGCATATTCTGAATAATCAGAAGAATTGAGGGGGATGATTTGCACTTTAATGTGAAGTAAATAGTAATGTTGTTTTAGTATGTTAAAGGCTTTAATCTGTGCTGGTGGTTAATCCGCAGATTATTTTAATTGCCATTTTGTATTTTACACACATTCCTGCGCTGGTGGTTAATCCGCGGAATTGTGTGATTATACGTATGACTTTATGATAGTGTTTAAATACGCAAAACGTTAGTATTATTTAATTCCTACGTGTAGATGAATACATCCACAGGAATATGTTTGCTTCACAGATATAAGTTGGGCAAAGTATTTTAGTTAATCTGCCAAATCATCTTCTTCATTTGTAAGCATAATTTATCGGTTAGATTGATAAATGGCAACAGGACATTCTATTCAAGTACTTCATGATAATTAACTGTTGGTTGATTATTATCTACTGGAGTGTAAGTTTACATTTTCATTTTAATTAATGATTACATTATAGCTAAAACATACAAACATCATATTATTTATTATATTATTATAGGTATACAGTAGGGATTTATTGAATCTGGAAATGACGTTCAATATTTCATAAGTTAATGCTGAATTTAATAATTGTCTCAATATTCATTATATTAGATTGAAATAAGGTATGATTAGGTTTTTAAATACTGTATCTGTGAGATGTATTGAAGAAAGTCTATTGAACCATCATTTAATTATTTTATTTGTTTATTTATGTTTTATTTAAAATATTGAAATTAACTATTTATTGTTCATAAAGTTTGTAAATAAAAGTTGATTTATAATTAAACTTACTGTGCCGTTGCTATGTGTCATTCATAACATCAGAAATCATAAACTTTGGATAGAGCATACATTGAAGAGCATACATTATAGAGCATACATTGAATTACATATTATTGTCTACATGATATAAGAATTTATTAATATTTTTGAGAAACCCTTAAGATGCTTTTCGTCTTTGGTAGTATATGATTGGTAAGGTACAATAAAATCCCATTTACCTTTTCCATCATTGTGGCTTTGCGTAGTTGATTCTAGTATAAAATACAAATTAATTATTAAACTTGTGAACAGATTTATTCAATAATGATATGATTAAATATATTTACCTAACATTTTTAAATTTTCATTCGTCAATACAATAAGAGTCTCAATGATATATTAAATTATAAAAGAACCCAATTATTCATGTTTATTAATTGCAAAGCTTTACCTGGACTAGCATCTGTCTTAGAAATCATATAGATGATTTAAAATTTCATAATTTTATGTGGTTCCACAAATTATGCTATCTTGTACATGGTCGGCCATAGGGTCGCATACCATAAAAATCGCAAATTGAGGTTTAAGGGTGATAAAATTGCACTTATAATTTGTTTAATATGTTTTATAATAATACTATGATAGGTCTTCGCGGTATACCTGGCTGCGATCAAATAAATTATAAAAAGTTCGGTTAATTCATTAATTTTGTCTGTAGTAAGTTGCCCCAGATGTTGATTGTGGTCTTTTGTGCATAAAATAAATAGTATGATATGCTTTTGGATACAGCTCTTAATAGCTGATAATGTGCAATGAGAGTTGATCAGTGACCAAGGTTGTAATTCCTAGTGCAATTACGTTACGTAGTTGAGATTACACAATTTACGGTTACAATTTATAGTGCCGCAACAAGTACGGCATGATGATGGGTAGTTGGAGGGGTGATGGAAGGTTGGTTACCACCTTTGTGGGCCGTCAAGGTGGACGGCTCCGGGGATTTTGGTTACAGCTTTTGGCGCGCAACGTGGCTGGCTCGAGATGTTTTGGTTACAATATATATATATATATATATATATAAATTGTAACCGGCCCACCACACAACTCTTTTATTACTTCAGTTGTAACAATTTCCTGATGAGCATGTTGCAGGAAGGAACCATCAACTGGCATTACCCAATGCAAATGTTAACCCCTCCTCCATACAACAATATTTCTCTCTCATCAGAGGATGTAGCATCATAGAGGCTGGAAGCATCTAGACATTTATATGTTTGGTTTTCCAAACGGTGCCACTAGAGTTCCATCTCACTACAACCTCACTTACCTAGGTCTAGTTATGCCAGATGTAGCTCAGTAGGCATGAGATTCTCATGAATAAGTGCAATGAATGATGAGTGATGCAATAAAAACAAAAGTTGAATTGAACAACTGGATAACTAAGATTAATTTTAAATAGCAATAGTTTTATTTAATAACAAATTTAAATAAAGGTCCATCAAGCAAAAGATTTCTATATGACTTTAAAAAAAAAAAATGTAATCTGTTGAGACTATAATAAAGTCCTTCTCTCAACAGTTCTTTAACACTTTATATCTGTAATCATTTAGTTATTGAACAGAGAGGAGTGTGACATATTGAGACAAGAGAGAGAGAGAGAGTAATGAAGACAACTGATAGCATTCCATTTAATTCAGAGTTCCACTTAATTTAACAAATATTTTATTTGCAGTCCACTGTGTATCTTAGTATACATTCAATAATAGTACAATAGGAATTAGAGAATGCAAGTTCTTTAACAATTTACATTTTATGTCTAATTCAGAGTTCCAGTTAACCTTAAGTTATTTTATTTGCAGTCCATTAGTATTTCATTAAATTTATTAAATCCAGTAATGTGGTTTAAATTACTCCCATGAAATCAACATTCAGGTAAGTATTAAGCATTTGTAATTTTACATTAATATGCAGATAAGCATTTTCATTTATACTTTATCAAGATTAACAATTTTCATAATTTTAGTATGATTTTAATCTCATTTATAATTTATCGATAATAAATGTATTTTCATGTAGCTATATTTATTAATAATTCTTTTTTTTTATATTTATAATAAAGACATTTTGTTTGTCTTTTAAAAAACACATATAATTTCGAATATTTTCATAAAATCATTACCTTTATTTATCCAGTTTGTTCCTTCAAAAAGGGGTCATTTTATTTAAGCTGAACGGCATTAATCCCTTTCATGATGGTTATCCAGGCAAATCTTGAAAAATCATGTCTTAGAATGAAGAGATGAAGCTGTTGGTTTATTTTTCCATCATTATAATTTCCTTAATAAAGCTTTCTTTTTTTATCATTAGCAGAGGTTCTTTAATATCCTTTTAAAATTGAAATCTTTTTTTTTTTCAAAATTCTTCTTTAACAGCTACTTGAAAAATATCTCTTTGGAAAAAATATAACTATTTGATCTCCTTAAAATCTATCTGGAAAAACTTTTTAAAACTCTTTCAAAGTCTCTTGTTTTAAAATCAAATCTAATCTGCCTCTGAATATGCAACTTGACTATTTATATCTGATTCTTGGACTGATTAAACAGCCTTTTCCCACTGTACCTAATTTGCATATTGCTCTCATTTAAGCCCGATTGCCTTTCTCTTCATAATGATTGGATAATGTACTTTTTTAGTGGTATAGATAAGAAAGCATAAAGATTAAGCCATGTTTTTCAATTGATTAAGACTGCCTCCAGATGATATAACACTTTATTTAAAAACATCCTTCCAAAAATTAAAAATATAGTCTTTTTTAATAACTGCCAGCTTTTATTTGCATCATAATTTGAAACTATAAAACCAATAATAATTTTCTTTTAACTGTAAACTTTTTTTACTTTATTTCTTTTTTAATTTGATCAAATCATGCTAGTCTTTTTAAATGGAGGGGGGGTGTCTTTTGACTATATATGCGTGGAACAGTATACCTGTTTCAATATATATATATATAAATTAAATTCCAACCAGTCACCATCTAAACATTCACAGTAAATATAGTAATCAATATTTCTCATTGCAGTCAAGGCAACCTTGTCATCTTTTTAAAAGCAAGAATGGAAATCCATTCTTACTAATGGTCCATTGAATATATATGAACACTTATGCAACTTGACTACAGAGTATGAAATATTGTTACAATGAAGTTTAAATAAACCTCTTTAAACATTAATAAACATGTCACTATAATGCGGACTAATAAATAGACATCTATAACATTACTTAATGCAATACTTTTAAATTGCCCATGTATTATTTAGAAGTAATAAGTGAAATAGTGTCTAAAGCTAATCTGGGATATATATATATATATATATATTATATATATATATATATATATATATATATATATATATATATATATATATATATATATATATATATTGTAACCTAATTTTAAAGGAGCTCAATAAGATCATTGTAACATTATTAAAGAGAAATTCAATTGTATATTAAAATATCATTGGATTTGTCAAAATCCAAATATTATTAAAATCTCAAATATTCAAATATTATATTCATTGTAACTTAATAAAGATGATCAAATGATCCAAATGTATTTAATAATTATGAAAAGATTCAAATATAAATATTTAGCTTAATAAACGAAAAGCATTGTAGCTTAAATTAAATTATGAGAAGAATACCTGAGTAATGGCTGTTAAACAAAACGGTCAGACTGAGTTATCAATCATATTAAGGGTCATTGGATTCAACGAAACATACTTCTATAATTAGATTTCTCAAGATATCACAATATCAATAATTATAAACAAATTATTAATAACAACTATTATAACTCAGGTATATGGTAATCAAGTGAGGTGAGCACACTAGTAACTCAATAAAATATCTGCTCAGGTATACAAACAGTAGATTTTATCCACTTTCATTTCTTGGTTTGATGTTAAGTGCATATCCAAACAAATACTAAGTGAATATGGTCTAGCAGGGCGCCACTAGATTATTTGAATCTAGACACGGTTATATCTAATAACCTTTCACAAGTATCGGGTTTGAATCCCTTTTTGGTACTTTATTTCTAATAAACATGGAAAATTTTGCTTTTTAGAGCCATATCACTGTATGCACTAATATCTAAGTAAACACCTAGGTAACATAAAACATCTTTAAACTGAAGCGGAATTCATTAGACATAAATCATTTCTCAGATCTTAGCATAACGAATGGGTTTCAATATTTTTTTATAAGTTTTATTAGCTCAGATTACTATTAATTTAGGATGGCAATTCACTTATCCTTGCATGAAATAGATGATGGGATGGTAATAATACTAAGAAATCACTAAATATTATGAAATCAATATTTATTTATGGCCTTTGAACATTTAAACAGCTCATTAATTAAAACATGATGATGACGATGATGATAATGATAATGAAAATCGTTTCAACCACAGCTTTAGGACTAAGCCTAAACATAAAACCTAATTTTTATAAAGAAATTCATAATTATTGTTAATCTTAGCATATTCAATCATATCTTAAACAACTAATATTCAACCATTGATGATGAATGATCACACTTACTAAAGACTACTCTTAATGAACTATATATGCCTCATTTAATAACATAAACTAATATTTATTACTGCATTTCTAACATATACATAAAAATTTCTATATTTACATGAAAATTTATATTAACAATAATCATAATCGACTGTTTTAAAATCATAACATTAAATTTTGAATTCTTCCCCCTTTCCCATAAATGTATTTCAAAAGTATATTGTATCCACAAAAAAAGTATTTCATAAAAAAAAAAAAAATCACTCATTGGCACACATACCTTATAATCTAACAGGTAAGCAGAATGTTAAAAAAATGTTAGTAGAATGGAAAGAGCAAGTTTTACTGAACAAGTTTTAAATCATTTTTCCCCCTCCCTTCTACCTCTGAAATGCTATACTTTCTTAAAACAAAATAATTTAATATTTCAACACAGATTATTACATCACATTCACCCACAATTATACACATATAAAAATATTATTATGTATGTGCGTGTTTTATCCCATAATAACAACATATTATTTAAAACCTAAATAATAATACAAAAAATTATTTTACACGTTAATATTTTATAACTGTAAATTAATAAACAAAATTTTGATACATTCAAGATCATTTATGAAGATCAAAGTTATTATTAGTAAGACATTCTTGTTTTAATCGATCTGAATAGTCTTTAAAAGTTCTTTAAATAAAATATACCACTTTATTGCTAAAAATTTATTAAGACTCTGATATCATAAAGAAAATATATCAAAAAAAAAATTATACTACCAGTTCTTTGTAGCGACTTCTAATGAGTCAAATTTCTCTTGTTTAATGTCTATCTTTGACAGCAACAATTTCCGTGTTTCTTTGGAACAATCTCTTTCTTAAAGTGTATAATTATTTGATGATGATCCTATTGAGATTATTTGCTTTAGTGGACAATTTGGAAATCTTTATATTAATTTTTCTTCTCTTCCTATCAAGCATGATTTTTCTAGTGGATGAAATACAGCAGTTGTTTTCACGTTTATAAATTTCCTGGGTTTTAAACTCAGTTACTGGAACAATTAATTGAACTTGATGATTAATATTTATCAGTAGATTAATTCATCTTTCTGATCTTCTTGAATGCAGGTAAATGTTTTCTTCTTTCTATTTAAAAAACATCTTATTTCTCTGGTCAGTTGAAAGATGTAGAATATTATTTTTCAGACAAGACATCTTTTCTTTCCTATATGATCTGCGGCTCACGACGGTCAGGTCTGGATGGGACACATATATAATTTTTCTACCCCGTCATTTCTTATATTTTCAACATGCAAAACTTCATAAAAAAATGATTTAAAAAAAAAATTATCTAGCAAAACTAAAAATGTTTGTCTGCTTTAGTTTTAATAATTCTTAAAAAGTCTCTATCACAAATATATTATAATAACAATAATCTAATCTAATCTAATCTCAACTGATTTTCCAGACTGCTTTTATATCTAATTTTTTTGAGTCAACTCACCCAATTAGAGTGATAGTGTGAATTGCTATTTTTTGACCAACCCAAAAAAAAATCACACACCTGGTTTCCAGACACTTTTGTCTTAAAAAAAATAGACTTAAGCCTTTTTTCTTACACCTAGGTAACATTTCAAATTTTTGAGCTTCTTTCTTTAGATCTTAAGATAAGACAATTTCAAAACTAGAGTTCCCACCCAGCTTAAGCTCCCAAAGTGACAAACAATCATTTACAAAAACAAAATTGCTTCAAAAATAGATATCTGATTCAACAGATTTCCTCTTTTAACATAAAATTGTACAAAAAAAATAATTTGACAGATTTAACCCTTCCTTTTCTTTCAATATTTAATAAATGTAAATTTCTGTATGTAATGTACACACTTACTTTATCATTTCAAATCATTCATAAACCAACATTAAATAATATAATTGCTAGCTTAGTAATTATAACCCTAATATTTAAAATTAAATCCTTAGCTTTTAAATCCCAATTACAATTATAGAAAGGCAAAATAGAAGTATAGAATAAGATATTAGAATTGATCAAGCATGGGTTAGTTTTAAAGAAATTTAAATATCTGAAATATAAAACAATTCAATAGCTTACACATACACTGCCTATACGTATGCATTATAACTTTGCTTTTTAACATAAAAATTTAAAAATTGAATAGTTTAATTGTGTGTATTACCTTTCTATCAACACACAAACAAATAAAGAATATAATTGTTGACCCACTCTGTTTCTATTCAAAGCTTTTAGAACTGGACCTTGTAGGGTTTAAACTTGGATGCCCTACAGCTTCATTTATTGTTATATAAAAATGTGATGATGATTTTGGTTTTACATTTTCTTACATGCACATTACTATAAATTTAGCTAGTGACTAAATTGTAATGGCACAATATATATATATATATATATATATGTGCCATTACAATAAAAATATCAACCATATATATATATATATATATATATATATATAATGGTTGATAAAGATTGTCAGTAATACAATCAAAAGTACTTCCATTAAAGAATATATTGTATCCGCCCAGTGTTGCGTGAGCGCGCTACCGCTCCCTCAATAACATCACTATTACGAACCTGCTGTGTTCTTGCGTCCGGGGGATTACATAATGTTCTGTGAAGATAATTTCAAACACATATACACGTACGCTTTATTTATTTTATACGTAAATTCGGATTGAATCCAAGTAATAGGCGCCAGGAGAACTTTTATAAGAGTCCGCCATGTATGTGCATAAGCTCACTCAACTATATCACAAAACATGCCTGTGCATCACTCCAGTCGGAAGCAAGAAACGGACACAGCCAATATTACCCTTCAAATTACATCGTATCTGTGATCTTTCACTCACGATCAATTACTTATTATATGAGGGCCTGCCCTATATCCCACAGAACAAATTAATCAAACTTAATTTAATCTAAGAGAATGTAACAAACATAAGCATAAATAAAATAAAATCCCAACACCAAAAAGATCAAATGCATTCATTCATATACAAACAAATTTGATCGCTCTAGCACTCATTCCTATTATATAAATTTATGTTGAAATTCCAAGCAATTAATAACAAAAAATACTAGTTAAATAAATGTTTTATTTAATCTGTTTACTAAAAATTAATGCAGGTATATGATCAGCAAGCCGAGATAATTAAATATAGATTTCAAGGTGACTTCGCACATATTTTAAAGAATGTTAATCTGTAGGCAAACTTATTTGGTTAGATTCTCGAATCGTTCATTAATGGTCAAGAGTAACTTTATCATTTTAGCTTAATGTTTTTTTTAATAGTTCTGGTTATTAAAGTTATTTTATTTTGGTGCATAAGTGAATACGACAATTTAAAGATAGCTACCTGTGGAACGTAGAAAGACTGTAATGGGATCCTGAGTGATGGTTTCTTCTTTAACGAAGCATTCCGGCAATTTGCAAGGTCTCAAAAGCATGTGTGATCCTTATGTGAAGTTTCTCTGGTGTTACGAGCATCCTATTGGCAATCAGCTGAGCTGGACGCGGAGGTCCGGTGGTCAAGCCGCGAATTTTATGTTCAGCAACGCATCTCTGTTAGATTTCAATAGTCTAATAATAATCAATAATAGTCTAATCCAATAATCATCTCTTTAATTAGTTAAAAATGAAAAAAAAAACTACAACTAATGATTATAGATTTATTCTTAACAAACAAACAGAAAATAATAAAATAAAACTCTTTTACTTTTTTATTTCAATAAATTTGACAGGTACTCTTATATAGCTGCGATCATGCTTTAGAAATGGCTGTTTCTCGTTTATTATTAAAGCAAGACCGCTTTTTTAAAAGTCTTGTTCCTGTCATTCATTTTGTCAATTGATTATAGTTTAATATAATCTCATATGCCTGGGTTCAAATCCCATGTAACGCTATTCCGTTACAATATTTTTATTTCAAATTTGAATACTGTGTTCAATAGATTTGTTTGAATTATTATATGATTTGAAAATACAGACATATATATAACAATAACTATTAAATGTCTGTGTTTTTAAATAATATAATAATTCAAATAAATTTACTTAACACAGTATCCAAATTTTAATATATATGTTCTTTACTGGAAGTACTTTTGATTGTAACAATTACAATCTTTATCAACCATCAATTAGTACAAATTTACACAAAATACAAATCTTATATTACCCATCATTCAATTCATTCAAATTTTCTAAAATTCTGTTGATTTTATATTAGCCAATTGTCTATTCATTAAATCCTCTCTATTTATAGATATTATCATTGCTTTCTTAATTCTTCATTTTTCATTACACATTGTTCAATTTGAATAATTTTCACATCTTTATTATCAAATTTAAAACCATAATTACACATTTTATTATGATGTAAAATAATTGATAGAGTATTCATACATATTGAAGTTTCATTTCTTTTCTGTATATGTTTATACAATACCCTATAATCATTATGTAATTTTTGTAATGTATACTTTGATTCCCCTATATATTTCATTCTGCAACCACATATCAATATATATATATATATATATATATTATATATATATATATATATATATATATATGTTAAAACGAAGATTTGCACGGGTTAAATATATAAAATACATATTTTGCGGGTTCATCCGTGTTAAAAACTTTTAATATCAATATACTGACATTTCGACTTGGTCACACAAGCCATCCACAGAGTTATAAAAAGGTAGAAAGATGGTTGTAGAGGCGCTACAATCACTGGTTTGAATAAAACATTAAAAATCCCACCAATAGCAAAAATGTTAAATTTAAGAATGTTTTTTAAAGAAATCTTTCCAAATAGGAGGAAGTTTGCACGTATCATCTCGCTTATTGATACAATCTGGCCTTTTAAGTATCTCAATGGCTTCTCTGATTTTGCATTGGTAGAGATTATCACATCTGGATATGATCCTAGTACTAGAAAAATCTATTTTATGACCTGAATCTATAGTATGGAGTGAGAGTGCTGATGATGATGAGTGTTGTTTAACTGCATTAGCATGCTCATCTCTCCTAACACTGATGCGACGATTACTCATACCTATGTAAGAAGCTTTACAATTTTTACATGAGATTTGATAGACACCATGAGATTCAAGAGGGATTGAATCCTTAGGCTTGGTTATTATATTGCTGATCTTTTGATGAGCAGAAAATGCTGTATCTATGTTATAGCGTTTTAATATACGTCCGATACTGTCTGTAGTTCCTTTTACATATGGAACACAAATCCTAATAGCTGATTTATCATCTTTTTGTTTCCTATTTTGTCTATTTTGGGCTTGAAATAAGGCTTTTTTTATAAATTTGTAATTATAACTATTTGCTAATAAAACACTATTAATATGATTTATTTCTTCTTTCAGATGTGTGTCATCTGAAAGGTTAATTGCTCTATTTAAAAGAGTTTTGGCTACAGAAACTATCTGAGTTGGGTGATGATGAGAATGGAAATGTAAATATCTGTCTGTGTGTGTATCCTTTCTGTAAATAGAAAAAGATAAACTATCTGGTGTTCTGGTGACTAGAACATCAAGAAAAGGGAGTTTTCCATAAGACTCTATCTCCATTGTAAATTTAATATGAGGATGCATATTATTTAAATGTAAGAAAAAATCATCTAATGTATTTTTTCCATGTTGCCATATGACAAAAGTGTCATCTATGTATCTGAGCCAAATGAGAGGTTTTAAAGATGATGATTCTAAAGCATGAGTTTCTATATATTCCATGAATAAATCAGCTATTACTCCTGAGATAGGTGAGCCCATAGGAGTACCAAAAACTTGTCTGTAATGCTGTCCATTGTATACAAAATATGTATTTAAGAGACAATGTTTAATCAAAGCAATAATATGGTCTGGTAAATTGCAACGTTGTGAGATTATATTTAAAGCTTCATCAAATTGGAATGTTTGTAAACAAAGACATGACATCAAAACTGACCAGAATGTCACTAGCATTAATTTTTAAACTTTTTTGTTAGCGTGCAAAAATCACAACGTTATACCCACTTGCTGTAAAATTGTGTTTCACAAGAACAATTATAATGTTAGTAAAATTCTAAGGAAAACCAGCAATATTATTTTAAACTCTTTTATTAAAGAAACTCGGAAAAATTTAGACAAAATTGATAAAGTATTGCTACATTTACGTTTATTCCTTAGTAATAAAATACATCCTTTACTGTGGACTAGTTTTGATCATATTGCAAGTTTTCGATCGTTTAAAGATTCGGAATTGGTAACAGCAAAGCAAAAGAAAAAATTGCAAATGCTAATTAGAACACAATCCCCAAACATTATGTATCCAAATCAAAAAACCGTTTACAATTTATCTAAGAAAGCCCTCTCTACAGATGAAATTTCGGTTTTAGAAAAAGGTTTCAATTTTGCTTTAACACCTTCCCGGATACCTTTTGAGAAAATTGTCTGTAATGTTGAATCAGCTCTTGATAAAATTGATTCTACATCGGCTGATTTAGCTAGAGCTGAGATTTGTAATATTTTAAAAAAGCTAAGCTTCCTAAAAATAATTTTTCAAAGAAAGAAAGACAAGCATTAAATAATATAAAATCGGACAAATCAATTGTTGTACTTCCAGCTGATAAAGGTAATGCCACAGTTGTAATGGATCGTGACATTTACCATAACAAAATTTTAGATCTGCTTAGTGATAAAACTTATAAACTATCAAAAAGAGATCATACTACATATTTGGAAAAAACAACAAAAGGTATTATTAATAAATCACCTATTGAAACAGAGATAAAAAATAAAATAATCCCTCGTGAAAAATCTTGTGTCTGTCCAAAATTTTATGGACTTCCAAAAATTCACAAACCAGATACCCCTCTTCGTCCAATAGTAAGTGCAATAGGTTCTCCAACTCATATTTTAGCTAGATACTTATCGGATTTCATTAAACCTACAATCCCATCTATTAAATCATATATTAAAAACTCTCTTCATTTTATTTCTGTTTTAAAAAGTTTAAAAATTAATGCTAGTGACATTCTGGTCAGTTTTGATGTCGTGTCTTTGTTTACAAACATTCCAATTGATGAAGCTTTAAATATAATCTCACAACGTTGCAATTTACCAGACCATATTATTGCTTTGATTAAACATTGTCTCTTAAATACATATTTTGTATACAATGGACAGCATTACAGACAAGTTTTTGGTACTCCTATGGGCTCACCTATCTCAGGAGTAATAGCTGATTTATTCATGGAATATATAGAAACTCATGCTTTAGAATCATCATCTTTAAAACCTCTCATTTGGCTCAGATACATAGATGACACTTTTGTCATATGGCAACATGGAAAAAATACATTAGATGTATTTTTCTTACATTTAAATAATATGCATCCTCATATTAAATTTACAATGGAGACAGAGTCTTATGGAAAACTCCCTTTTCTTGATGTTCTAGTCACCAGAACACCAAATAGTTTATCTTTTTCTATTTACAGAAAGGATACACACACAGACAGATATTTACATTTCCATTCTCATCATCACCCAACTCAGATAGTTTCTGTAGCCAAAACTCTTTTAAATAGAGCAATTAACCTTTCAGATGACACACATCTGAAAGAAGAAATAAATCATATTAATAGTGTTTTATTAGCAAATAGTTACAATTACAAATTTATAAAAAAAGCCTTATTTCAAGCCCAAAATAGACAAAATAGGAAACAAAAAGATGATAAATCAGCTATTAGGATTTGTGTTCCATATGTAAAAGGAACTACAGACAGTATCGGACGTATATTAAAACGCTATAACATAGATACAGCATTTTCTGCTCATCAAAAGATCAGCAATATAATAACCAAGCCTAAGGATTCAATCCCTCTTGAATCTCATGGTGTCTATCAAATCTCATGTAAAAATTGTAAAGCTTCTTACATAGGTATGAGTAATCATCGCATCAGTGTTAGGAGAGATGAGCATGCTAATGCAGTTAAACAACACTCATCATCATCAGCACTCTCACTCCATACTATAGATTCAGGTCATAAAATAGATTTTTCTAGTACTAGGATCATATCCAGATGTGATAATCTCTACCAATGCAAAATCAGAGAAGCCATTGAGATACTTAAAAGGCCAGATTGTATCAATAAGCGAGATGATATGTGCAAACTTCCTCCTATTTGGAAAGATTTCTTTAAAAAACATTCTTAAATTTAACATTTTTGCTATTGGTGGGATTTTTAATGTTTTATTCAAACCAGTGATTGTAGCGCCTCTACAACCGTCTTTCTACCTTTTTATAACTCTGTGGATGGCTTGTGTGACCAAGTCGAAATGTCAGTATATTGATATTAAAAGTTTTTAACACGGATGAACCCGCAAAATATGTATTTTATATATATATATATATATATATATATATATATATATTTACATATATATATATATATATATAATACAACTTAGTTCACACTTAGATACTGGGATTTTATAATTATTTATCATACAATTTATATTATTTTAAGAGAAAAAAGTTACCCTACACAAACCACTATAAAGTTTATTAATTAATTTAGCTTGTTGATTAGATATAAAATAAATAAAAATCCATTTATCATTTTTTAATTTATTCAATATTTTTATTATTAGTTTTATTTTTATTATATTTTTAATTGTAGTATAAATAATATTCCTTCTATAACCAACATTTAACATATCAGTAATAAATACATCAATATTTTAATTTTATCAGTAACACACACAAATAATTATTTGTAAACAAAAACGACTTCAAACAAGCCAATTAATGACCAATATGAACTCTAGAATTATATGATATATAACCCCTAATTTCAACAGGAAATATATAGGGCAATCAAACTGTACATTACAAAACTGATATAATGATCATAGGATATTGTACAAACATATACAGAAAGGAAATGAAACTTCAATATGTATGAATATGCCATCAATTATTTTTGATCATAATAAAACATGTAATTATGGTTTTAAATTTGATAATAGAGATATGAAAATTATTCAAATTGAACAATGTAATGAAAAACAAAAAAGCAATGATAATATCTAGAAATAAAGATGGTTTAATAAATAGACAATTGGCTAATATAAAAACAACAGAATTGTGGGAAATTTGAATGAATTGAATGATGGGTAATATAAGAATTTTTATTTTGTGTAAATTTGTACTAATTGATGGTTGATAAAGATTGTCAGTGTAACAATTGAAAGTACTTCCAGTAACAAATATATTTATTAAAATTTGGATAATGTGTTAAATAGATTTATTTGAATTATATATATTGTAACGAGCACAGATGTTCGTTACATTGTTTTTTTTATTATTTATTAAACATGAAAGTAAATTAAAAAGTTTGCATTTAAAAATTTTCTTTAAGAATTAAAAATTGAAATTAAATATCATCTTAAACTTGTATATATTAAATCGCACAGATAATGAAAAATTATTAAAATAAAACTTTATTAAAGAAAAAGTATTTTAAAACTAAATTTTAAAAAGATTTGGAGATAAAATTATATCTTTAAATTTATCTTTAAATATATCTTTGATTTGGAAAACAGGTTAATTAATCAGAAATGGAAATGATAAATTTAATTAGTCAAATGTAAACCAGCCTTGGGCATTTAAATGTAAAAACATCAGTCAGTTAGGAAAACAATAGAAACTTTTAGCAAATGAAATAAATCCATTGAGAAATCGGACCTCAACGAAAAGGATCATCACATCGATGACGTAATGTTAAGTCAATCTTTCAAAGTAATACAAAAGGACAAGTTTGGAAATTATTAGTTAGTGATTATGATTAATTACGATATGTGTTAGTGCAAAAGTGAAAGAGAAGGGATTGAAAAAGATGCACGATTCAATCCCTTCAGTTTTGCTAGGAAAGAAAGAGAAATGAACTATCGTTTTTCTACATTGAGGACCAGTTAAAGCAAAAACCTTCAGATGGATAAATAAATCGGCCAACAGAATACCAATCTTAGGACGGTGTGGGAATTCACATTCATGGCAAGCAACGGATAAAGATGAACTGTTTTAAACCGTAAGAACTTTATAAATAATGAACATTAAATTAAAACTTTCCATATTTAAATGATTGCAATATTATCCTATCTGACCAACTTAATTTATTAATAATGTTATTTGATGTATTTCCTTTTTATATATATATATATTTAAAATCATTTCCATTTATATTATTTATTTTTTGTTCTTTAAGTTTTATCATGATTTTTGTTTTTTGTTAAATTAATTATATAAATGTTAAACTTAAGTCGGGCGTGAATGGCTGTATAGATTTGTAAAGTTATATTAGGGGAGGGTAATCTTAGGTTATTTGTTTCGTTGTTAAATTGGGTCAATGGATTGGATATATTGATGTAGTTAGTAGATGTAGTCGGAGATTCGCTACTGGCAGAATCGTTTATATATATGCCGCACTCACCCATTTGCCTATGGAAGGAATTATAAGACGGAGAATGCAGTTCCTTTCTATGGAGTTTTTTTTCTATTGTTCTTCTTGTTAGATAGATGTAATATTCCCATCTGATGAGAGTCAATGTCTTTTCTTAATCTTTTTGGTGCTGCTGTATTCTGTATTACATTGAATACATCGATGTATCAGATGAATTGATGCCAGTTTGACTGCGAATTTTAGCCTAAGGTTAAATAGGGATATAATATTTTATTTTCAAATGCAAATCTATGTAGTCTATTCATACTTGACCCTAAATAAAAATGCATTAAATTTAAGTTGTTTATAGATGCTTGCATGGATTGGTTATCGGTTAGGTATGTTTTGGATTTCATATTTGATCAAAATATATAGACATTCGATAAATAATGATACCTTACTGGTGAGTATCTAAAATGTATTTATTCGGATGTCTTTTAAGTTATTGGTGACAATGCAAGTATCTTATGGTGAATACTATTGGGTTACGTATAAATTTCCCTCCGCAATTGTCAGTAATCAATAATTTTGTATTTTGATCGTTTATGTTTATTTTGAAATGTTTTTGACCGTGAAATCTATGTAACCGGTCTATATTCAACATTATAAACAAGCTTTCATATATTTATCTGTGCGAACTTAATTTAAATGTAAAATTAGAATATCATCATCATCATCATTATCAACCTGCAGGATGAAGGTCTCTCCAAGTTTAATCCATCTTCTCCGATCTTCAGCTTCTCTTCTCCACATCACCCCTACACATTTTCTTATTTCATCCATCCATATTACATGTGGTCTCCTTCTGGGTCTTTTACAATCTCTTGGAATCCAGCTTAAAATTTCAATTGTCCATCTATTATCATCTCTTCTAGCAATATGTCCAGCCCAACTCCACTTCAATCTTTTAATTTTTTCAATGAGGTTAGTAACACCTGTTTGTTCTCTTACCCATACATTGCGTTTTCGATCTGTCCTTGTTACTCCCAACATACATCTCTCCATACTTCTTTGAGTGGTCTGAAGTCTCTGTATTTATCTTCTATTAAGTGTCCAAGTCTCAGATCCATAAGTAAGAACTGGTAAAACACATTTGTTAAAAACCTTTCTTTTCAAACACATAGGCATATTTCCTTTTAATATCAAGTTATTTCTACCAAAAGCACTCCAAACAAGTTAAATTCTATGATTAATTTCCTCTATTATGTTTCCATCTGTATTAATAATCTGACCAAGGTATTTGTAACTCTTAACTTCTCCTAATTCATCATAATCAATCTTTATTTTCATATTTGGAGCAAATCGATTAAACATTACTTTAGTCTTTTTAACATTTATCTTTAGTCCTACTTTCCTACTTTCATTTGATAACTCCTGCAACATTTCCTGCAGCTCGGAAGCATTATTTGCAAAAACAACTACATCATCTGCGAAATCTAAATGACTTAAATAATCTCCATTTACTTTCACTCCTTTAGTTTCCCATTTTAATCCACAAAATACTTCTTGCAGCACTGCTGTAAAAAGTTTTGGAGATATGGAGTCACCTTGTCTTACACCTTTCTCAATGTTGACTTTCCCAGTATCATTATGTAATCTAATTGTTGCTGTTGCATTTTTATAAATATTCTTTAAAATATGACAATATCCTGGATCTATACCTTGATGATCCAATGCTTTAATCACTGAAGAAATGTTTATAGAATCAAATGCCTTTTCATAATCTACAAATCCAAAACATAATGACAACTCATATTCATTTGTCCTTTCTATAACTTCTCTCAATACTTGAATATGATCTACTGTACTAAAACCACTTTTAAATCCAGCTTGTTCTCTTGGTTGGTGAAAATCCAAGGTTCTCTGTAGACGAGTTGTAATTATCTTGGTAAAAATTTTATATAAAACTGATAAAAGGCTGATAGGTCTGTAATTTCTAATATCTTCTTTATCACCTTTTTTAAATATTAATATTATTACTGCATTCTTCCAATCGTCCGGTACATCTTTATCATTTAGACATTTGGTATATAACTTTGCTAATATTTTTTCTGTTTCTTCACCTGCTTCTTTTAATATATCAATTATAATTCCATCATTACCTGGAGCCTTTCCTTTTTTCATACATTTAATTGCATTTCTCACTTCTTCATTTAAAATTCTGGGCAATTCGGAAGATGTAATAGATATAGGAGGTACTTGTTCTTTATTACTATATAATTCTTGATAAAAATTAGAATATAATAGTAATTAAATGTAAATTAAAGTCAAAAATCAAAGTTAAAAATGTAGGTTAAATTTTGAAATGTAAAACTAATACTAAAATAATTTTAAATCTTATATATAAGTGAAATAAATAAATGTTTGTGTGTTAATTACTGGCAGTGGCTTATTTTATTCTTTTTTTTATACACTCTTAGAGTATATTATTAAATCTCTGCTATTCCACTTAGCTAGTGACATGGGCTAACGACCGGAATCAAAATTAAAAAAAAAAAAAAAATTGTTTTTTGACTTATGTATTTGCCTACTTTATAAATTTTTCTAGTTTCAAATGCCTAGATGGCGCCCTGTAGTGCAGATTACGTTAAGTTGTATTCTCCAGATCGTTACAATATATTTATGTGTGTGTGTGTATTTATTGAACCGGATTGATCTCCGATTCAAGGATTTTACTGCCAAAAATTAAAAACTTAATTTTTGTTAAATCTTATCTAATGTTAAAATTTTTATTATTATTTAAAACACATACACGTTTATATTTAAAATAGTTTACTTTCACTACTTTGTTTATAAAATTGATTTTATAATAGCTTATTTTCACCGCCTGTTTTAATAAATTTGATTAAAAACAGGCAAGCTTGCTAATTATATATTCCTGTTGCTTTTATTTTAATTATTTTTAAAGTTAATTCTAAAAAGTGGATATTTAATTGTGGTGTCATTTTGGTTTCAATAATCCCTGGTTGGAATTCTTAAATTAGATTGAGTGGGAAATTAATATTTGCCCTGCCTGAGATATAGAATTAGACACTAAGGAAAGTTATTTCATGGGAAATGTAGCTAGGCAACAATCACCCGCCAATTTTAGAGGAGTAGATTCAGTATTCCAGAGAGACACTTGGATTATCACCTGCTGAGAGTTGTACCATTTTGGATAGAAGTTTGGACATTTAATTCCTGCTAAAAACTTGCAATTATTGACAGACTTCTTTACTGTGCAAGATGTCAAAATCTACCACTATGAGTTTTGCCATCATCAGGATGTCTGGCTAACTTAAACAAAGGATGGACCCACACCTGCCAGCTCTCCTTCAGTCATGCCATGAGCCCCTAAAATAAACACTGCCTCTACCTTGCCACTGTCAAATAACCTGAAAATGGACTAAAGATAAACATGCGCACTCTATGCAAACTGTGCTTTATCGTAAGATTAAATTTTCTTTTATTCTTTCCAGGATAAATTTATTTTCATTAAATCTCCACTCAATCTAATTATAAGTCTGTATTCATAAGTAATATTTAACCTCATATGTAATATTTGTTGTGATTTCTTATATTTTGCCATGTGTCTTGGAATCTTAGTTTTAAAATTCAAAGTTTGCTTTCAATTTTGTTTATTGGAGAGTGACAAGTGAGTTTTCTATTTTTATGCCTAACTTTGACTAAATGCTTTAGCAGTTGGGTATATTTTAAATGCTTACCTGTAATTATTTTAGTAGCCCAGAATTAAATTTAGATACTGTGTTTGTGCTTTTGCAAACCATCAAATCTTTTGGCTGGTGACTCTATTTTCATAGTCTTCATTTCTTATATCTCTGAAAGTGAAACCTATAATTGGTTTTGCTTTGTAATTTTATAAGTCACCAGCAGGATGAGAATATTTCTTTCTTTTGTAAGTTACAAATGAGAGAGACTTTTGCTGCTAAAGTATTTATAGCTTTCATATTTTCATACTCATGTGCACTCTCTGATAGATTTATTTTGTATTTACTTGTATAGCTTAAAATTTATCAGAATGTGTGCTCAGAACTTGTGTCATAAATTTATTTTTTAATTATAATTATTGGTAATTCATTTTCTTTAAATGCTGGGGCAGACATAACTCATTTTCTAATGATTTACTTGTCTCCTATTGAGACCTTTAATTCTTAGATTAGTTTTCACCAATCATTTGGTTGGAGATTCGCCAGTCTTAATTGTTTGTTTTCCTTTCATTTTCAATCATATTTTTCGGATGTTCTTGAGGTAAATTAATCAACTTTATTTTAAATGTAATAATAGGTGCAGCTTCTACTGACAGATGACATTCATGGTCCGGCATATTTTTTGGACCTTGGAAAGCTTGCCGGTACTGGTTTCATTGATTTGGTTCAAGAATGTATTGTTTTAAGTATCTGAAAGTCAAAACCAATGTTTGGGTGAATCTTCTGCTGAATGAAATTGCTTACTCCCTGTAGAATTCATTATTAGAGAATCGGTAAGTCTGCTAGAGCAATGTGTTTAGTCTTTCTAGTACATGCCTGAGATAACCCTATTGATTTTGTGTAAACTTTTTCTTACAAGTTATTTTGCTCTTAAATAAAAGTTTAAAATTTGTTTAAACTTAATTTGGTTGACATTTGTATTTGTGCTTTGATTTATCAATTGTCTAAACAGTATTTAAGATATCTTGTTTTTCCCTGAGTTTAGTCGGCGCGTTTTGGTTCACATACCCTGTCCACTTTTAAAATAAATGTCTAGTTCTGATTTTAGGGCTAGTGGCGCTTTCGTGGTCAGTATATGTGAATCAAAGAACTTTCGTCCAGTACAATATATATATATATATATATATATATATATATATATATATATATATATATATATATATATATATATATATATATATATATATATATATAATGTTTTGGGCTAAACTGTGTGTTATTTTCTATTACATACCAATATTTCGATGAACTAGCATTTGTGATTGTCAAGGGTAACTTTTGAAAGAAAAATTGTTAGATCTCAAACAGTAATGTGACTGAGTGCAAGATGAGAAATGAGATTCAACTTGAAGTAGATCAGCATTCACAATATGAAGCTTATTAAATTGTTTATTTCCATCAGTTTTTTCACATATTAATTTTAATTTAATATTAAAAGACAGAGATAAAATGAGAGGCTTCCACATAGCTGGAATATGTTGTGCTTCATCAGCCCTATTTAAACCAATAGATCTCTTTAATATTTTAATTGACTCTCTCATGGTTTTTAAATCATACTTTCCAAATTAGCAAGTATTTTTGCTTTATCAAAGTCAGGTTTGTGACCAATTTCTAAAACATGGGAAGTAAAAACTGATGCCTTAATTTTCTGATTGAAAACATTTATATGTTCCTTAATTCTGACATTTATTCATCTATTAGACTGGTTTACATAGCTTCTTGAGCACTGCAAATATGGAATTTCATAACCCCCCTGGTGTTCCAAAAATACTCTGTCTTTAGGACTTTGTAAAAAATCACCAATTTTTTTGCTAGTAGAAAAAGTTTTTTTATATTAAAACTAGATAATTTTATACTGATCTTATCAGTAATTTCTTTAATATAAGGTAAAACCACTCTATTATAACATGGTTTGTCAATTCTATTTTCTTTTTTTTTCCTTTAGCACCAATGCTATATATAAAACCTTACATATGATGTTTCTATTATAATCATTAGAAAGTAGAATATTTTTTGTAAGTTATATTTCTTGAGCAAGATGATCTTTATCAGACAAACTATAAGCTCTAGTTTATATATATATATTGTACCGGTCGAAAAGCCCACCACCTAAACTGCAAGTCGGATCCAAACTCAGGCGGTTCAAACTGAATTCAAACCCAACTCACCAGCTCAGATCAGTAGAAATCTAAATCAATGGCACAGTGCTATGTGCCAAAAAACTAGCTCAATGGTTGGTGAGGATTAGAGACCCCTGAACTGACATTAATATCGGATAATAAACTGACTAAAGATAACTTGAAGTTGAATCATATGTATATGTTCGGGTTGCCAATACAGACAGTGAGCCTTAACATTAAATAATTATCAAATAAAAGACTTAAGAAACCAAGTGTGTTAATAAAATATTTTAATAATAATAGTAATGGTTTTGTTCAATTTTTAAATGATGATTATATTGATCACCTCTAGCCTTAAACAGAGTTTATAATTATAATAAGAATGGCAATTCCTATTATATGCAAATGAGTATTACACAATATTTGAAAGTCTATATGTCTATGCTCCCAACAAGAAAATAAAGGCAGATAAAGGTATTCAGTTGTAAAGGAAATTATGCTTCTTATTTTATACCGAAGAATGTGAGATTTATTTTCACATTCAAAAATCCATTCATGAAGACCAAGATACGTATTTAGGGCATAACTTTAACCTTTCTTAGAAAACTTATTTAATTAAATATAACTGAGAATTTGCTCGACTTTAATTGAAATCACTTCATCATGAATTATGAGCATTAGAGTGGGCTTTACTGGAATAGAGAGGTAATGGTGCTGATGAATTATGAGCTATAAAGTAAACATGAAAGATAATAGCTGGTTGGTAATTTAAGTATTATGGAGGCTTGTATTTCACAAGTTTTCTGACCTTTGGAGATGTGGAACATGGGGAAAAATAGGCCGAGTCATAACTACGAACCTTTGGGGTTTCGAATAAAATATAAGCAGGGGAGGAAGTGCTTTCTTCCTCGATAATTTAAAATATCAGTAATATCACCACCGACAAGCCTGCAAGATGAAAGATAGCCATACATCAGCAACGTTTGACGATGATGACTTGATAGTCACCATTTGAGAAATAAAACCCAATTTATTATAGAATGCTCTGTGTGATGACTTGATCAAATGAATTAAAGTCAAACAAGCTTTTAAATAAAACTATTTCAAAGCATTTATAAAATTATATTAGTTATGCCCCAAATATCGTGCCCTTCCTGAATCTTAATAGAAAATAACAGAAATTAGAATATAATTAGTTGATTCCTTTATCGACCCTTTTGCAAAAACATTTTAACATTATATATACATGAATAAATAAATATTGGTGAATAGGAGAAAAAATAGCTGAGGCATAGATTAGAAATGGAGCTAATAATTTGTTATTAGCCAATTATAAAAATAGCAAATATTTAATAATTTTTTTCGACTTGATAATTGATAGAATGGTATAAATCTAGTTCTAATGGGTGGAAATTACTATTAGAATTAATATATTATTATTTGCACAAAGCAAATGGAACAAAGGGGTTCGTCAAAGGATTATTGGCATATAATTAAAAATAAACAAGATTAATAAATCACACAATAAATATATATAATATAATAAATGAACCACCATTGTAAGAAAGAAAAGTTAAAGACTAGAGATTGAGAGAATTTATGTAATTTAAAATAGCATAAATAAAAGATTTTACACAGAGTATTACATTTATAAATGAAAAGATCTTAAAGGGAGTGTAAAGTAAAGTGCGGAAACTGGCCAAAAAGTTTAAGGTTCATTATGGAAATATATTACCCATTTCTTCCAGGGCTGGCTCCTTAGTTTACACATACAGGTTGGTAAAACATAGGCACACATTTGATTGATTACTTGAACAGCACTTTATTT
Source organism: Epiperipatus broadwayi (assembly GCA_028023455.1). Taxonomy (NCBI): domain Eukaryota; kingdom Metazoa; phylum Onychophora; class Udeonychophora; order Euonychophora; family Peripatidae; genus Epiperipatus; species Epiperipatus broadwayi. Next base: position 102,611 of record JAQFVV010000030.1, on the reverse strand, counting down.
GATTTTGGCAGCATGATTTGTCCAGAAAGAATTTAGCAGCTTCATTGAAAATTTTCAGGGGACTTCAGGAACCATAGCCAGATTCCTGACATTTAGCCCCTTACCATGATAGGAACACTGTTTGAATTCATGATTTTAAAACACACAGAATTTACTGGCATTTCTCTACAACAAAGATGGCTTCTCCTTTCTCCAAACTTTTCAGAGCTATATATACTGTATCTGATGCCTTCGGGCTAGCACTTCTTTCATTATCAATGTTACAAAATTTACTGGTTGTTTTTAGGTACATTCCCTCGATAAGGCTTTCAAACTCATTAACTTGAATTCATTTTCTAATTAGAAAATGAATTCTTAAAATCAGAAAATGATTTTAATTAGGAAATTCTTACATTTTAAATACTTATATTTTTTTCCAATTAATAAAACTTTACCCATTGTTTTGGAAAGAGAGAATTTGAAAGCTTATTGAAAGAATGAAGCTTTTAATCATTAAAATTTTAACAAATTATTTAAAAGTGAAATAAACATTCCCGACACAATGAAACTTTCGAACAATTATATATATTTAAATATTTATAAATATATACACACAATCCACGCAGTTGTAATATATATAAATTCATGAATAATTTTATCATGAATTTATTAATAGCATTGATTAATTTAAACTCAAATGAATTAATTTTAATACACGTTTATAAAATAAGTTTTTCTTTATGGAAATTAGCATGGATTGAATGTATAAAGCCCCATTGCATCGGAAATTTAAGGTTAGTATTAGGGTTTGAAGTAGGCTTATGGCTAGATGTCATGAAGCTAGGATCGAACTCAGATCTGACTGCTTCAATATATATATATATATATATATATATTGTAATGATGATACATATGAAGAATATAGTGAAGCATTATTCAATTCCAATAAGGATGCTTTATAGTGGTACATAAGAGGATTATAGCAGAAGTGCATCACTAAAACACAGCTCTACGGAATTTAGAAGATGACAAACAAACACCATAATCCATAATTTGTTATTATAAGTTTGAATCACCAGCAGTAATTATCAGTAATCAATAATCAGTTATTCTTTATTGAGGCAAAAAGAGATACAGACTAATATTTTAGGCTAATCATTATCTAGCCATTACCAAACTTAGGGCATATTATAAATGCAATCAACTTTATCCACCTATTTAAAAGTTGAAAATAAGTACAACAATAATTCAATTTCAAAATGTTATCATCATTGTATCAACACTTTCCATCATCAACACCCTAAGCCATTAGATACCATCACTGTAAGGACATCAATAAACAACTTATTACATTTATAAAATAGAATGTGTGAACTTTAAATGAAATCTTTACCTTTGTGCCATTTAAATAATTATACAAAGAATCATTTGTATGTAATTACACATACACTCACATATACATATTTCAAATATCATTTGCATGAACTAGTTTGGGATTACAAGGAACCTAAAGGCTGAAAAAAAAGTAAAAATATATATACCTGGGTCTCATTTTATGCGGACTTATTTAATGCAATTTTGAAGTTATGCGATTCATGTTTCTTCTTAATATCTTTGTATGTGGTTTTCTTTTATGCGATAAAAATTACTAGATCAGAAATCAAGCTCTGATAATGCACCATTACTTTAAATATTATAAATTTTATGCACTCACATCATATTTAAAGTAATAGCACATTATCAGAATTCGACTTCCATCTAATAATTTCAATATTTTCAGAGCTTTATGATAGTGCTGTAATAGATTTTATGCAATAAAGAAGTTCAGAATTCACTTAAAATCAGGATTTCCCCATTTTATATACATACATAAAATTTTACAAGATTGTAATGTAAATATGTTCAAACACATGCCTATACTATGTTAGTTGTTGTTTTTGCATTTTAAATCACGTTCTATTTTTCCTTTTTTAAAAAAGAGTACATAATCTATTAATCATTTAGTATCTGCAAGTTTATTTTTAAAAGGTGAGTAACAGTGGTGGGCACAATTAAATTCAACAATTAAAATCTGATTTTTAATTGTAATTAACAATTTAAAAATTATGTAACGTGATCTGAAATTAATATGATGTGAAACAATGAAATTTGATTTTTAAACGGAATTGAAAATTAAAGACAAAAATAAGAATTTAATTTCTCATTGTTAGTTTTAATTAAATTTTGCCCAACAGTGGTGAGTTGGTATCCATTTTTTATCATAAGTCTAAGTTCTTATTTTTATTTTAAACTTTTAGTTTACACTAATGGAAAAGAAAAAACACCCAAGAAAATGAATTTCTTTGGAAACAAAATTTTCAATTTTAGATCACTTAGAGAAATGGGAAGGATCAACAGCGATTGCAAAAAGGTTTTAGTTTGGGTGAATCCACTATAAGACCAATTTAAAAAAATGAATTTGGCACTAATTGTATTTCTTTTTGTGACAAATCTGATGTCTCAAATAGTGATAATGATTAAAATACCATACATGTATGAAAAAATGTAAATTATGCATAAAATATTGTTTTGAATAAAATTAAATACTGTAGTTAATAAAAAAAAGAAAAAAAAAGTTTGTCTTGTATCAATTTTTTTCAAATTTGAAATATTTTATTAGTCATATTTTATTATTTGTTTTTATGCAAATTTTAAAGTAATTTTATATTGTTGCTTTGCTTTTATGCAATGTTTGGAAAATTACAGTACGGATCCCCCATTTTTCAATGTATGTTAAGTCTATTTTTGTGTGATTTCTTTTATGCGCATCTTCTGAGGAACCTATCTACCACATAAAATGAGACCCATGTGTACACTTGATTTATTGTGTTATTAAATAGCTTCACTGGTATTAACTATAAATTTCTTAAAGCACAATTCTGATGAAATCATTGACAAACACACTAATAATTCATAGAAAAGAGAGATGGAAAAATAAAGACAAAAAATAATGTTCAAAGTAAAGTTTAAATCTTTCTTAAAGCAATGTAATTCAATAAAAAACACTTAAATTATGTATACTAAGAAAAGCTAATTATCTAAAACTGTTACTGCTATGCTTATGATTGCTAGTTAGGTGAAAGTATGTTTAACATACTATGTCAATAGAAGTTAGGATATTATGTTAAAAAGAAATAAGCTTTTCTTAGTATATACACATGCATGTTTATTATTGAAAAAATAACTTTGAAAATTATTGCTTTTATTTTACAAAAAAAGTAACAAATTAAAAAAAAATAACACATTTAAAAATTGAAAAAATTGAAAAACGATAATATGAAAAAGTTAACATATATGTATTATATGAATGAGATTGATCATGTATAAATATTAAGCTCTTTGGATTCTTTTATTTAGTTAACTTTTAATCTAAATGAGCTATTCTCTTGTAGTAATCAAACCCCTAAAATTCTTAACAGTAATAATATTTAATAAGATGTGATGTGATGTGTTGTGGCTTCTCCTTAAAAAAGTCAAGAATATCTCAGCAATTATGCCCAGATAAACCTGTTAGCCACTTTATTTTTCATTCCTCACTCTAATTTTTTCCATATTCAGCTCCATCCCATTTCCACAACATAATCTTTGTCAACTCTATAACCTTTATATCTAAATCCCCTATATCTTTTCCCAAACCCAGCATAAAAACCAATAATTCACTTTCTGTATAATCACTTTTATTAAAATTAAATCTTTTTCTCATTATTGTAATAAAAATGAAAACGCCACATACATCTTTAAACATAAAAAAGTAAAAGTGATATTTTTCTTTAACATTAAATATATTATATTTCATCTATAATGTTAAAGTTTATCAGTATCTATGAACAATGGATCAATCTACCTATGGTTGGAATATCCCTAGTTGATGGAATGGTCTATAAAATTTATGCACCTAATATAAACATTATGATAATTGTCCCCATTAATAAACCTAAACTAATCTTATATCTAAATAAACAATCAAGTATTTAATGTAATACCGGCATTTTAAGTGTACTTGGGATTAATAAATAATGATACAGCTATCACAAATGACTGGTACAATAAACTATTGCTTCCTTGTTTAGCTGATCATGGGAATATAATGCAGAACTCTTTAGAATTAATTCACATGCACTTTTTATAAGTGAGATTCAATATACATTTAACTAATAACTACAAATATCACTTTCTCTCTTAATAAATAGAATTATAAAATAAAAAGTAGATCTTGAACAAAAAAAAAGTTGGCCACCCCTATTCCATAGCAGATAAAACCTATTTGTGGGTGTTCACTAGTTTCCAGTTCATTTTTTCATTCCTTATTCATTCACAATATATCCATCCTCATATATTATATTTATCCATTCAGAATAAAAGACTGGTAATTTTCTCAATACTGAACTTTATTTTTTTTTATTTCTATTTTTATCATATATTTATTTTATGATAATTTTTGTACATATATACAGCAATACATTTACAAAAAAATCAAATCAGATGTCATATCACCTAATTTAACAAGCTTGAATAACAAATGTTATATATAGACCTCACAAATAAGCTCTTAACAAGCTTTGCAGAATATCCTCAAACCCAGACCAGTTTCTGCTACTGGCATACTCAGTGAGGTGCTAGGATATTCTAGTGTTAGATTAAAAATACCAGGACAAGCCCAGCACTCTATCCAATGGATAACTATTAAGCAAAAAAATCTGAAAATTTCAGACATCTATATGTCTTCAAACCCAGCTGTCTAACTTAAATAGCCATATGGCACTGAACTAAGTTCAAATAAAGTATATATTAGCTTTGTCAATATAAAATTGCTAAAGCATTAATAGCAAAAAATAAACTTTATAAAAAAATCAAGTCAGATGTCACATGAGCTAATTTAACAAGCCTGTAGTACAATAGTGATTTTTTATTGCTAAAGCTATTAATATATGATGTATCTGAACTTAATTTAGTCTCATATGGCTATTTAAGTTAGGTATCTGGATTGGAAGACATATGGATGTCTGAAAATTTCAGATTTTCTACTTATTAGGTATCCATTAGATAAAGTGCTGAGCTTGTCCTGTTATTTTTAATCTAATGCTTGAATAACCTAGCCCCTCACTGAGGATGTCAGTAGCAAAAACTGGTCTGGAATTGGGGATATTCAGCAAAGCTTGTTAAGAGCTTATTTGCAAGTTCTATACATAATCTTAGCAATACATTTATAAATAATTCAAAATAATTTTAAAACTAATAAAATTTTAAAAATATTTTATTGATAAAAATAAGAAAAGGCATGATTATTATGACAATTTTAACACTAAGAAAAAAAAAAACTAACAGTATATCTGAATAAAAGAAATTCTATAATTATATAATTTTTTACCTATTGTTGTTGTTGTTGTTGTTATTATTATTATTATTATTATTATTATTATTATTATTATTATTATTATTATTATTATTATTATTATTATTATTATTATTATTATTATTATTATTATTATTATTATTATTATTATTATTATTATTATTTTAAAAACTACTTATTTTTTTTTATCTCATAGTTTTCTCTGAAGTTGCTATCTTCTGAAAATATGTATGATTGCTACCAGGAAAAAAAAAAAATGAATACAAGTGAATCCTCCTGTTGACTAAAACTATAATTAAATTATAGTGTTTTATGTTAAGTGTATAAATTATGGCATACAAAAAAAAGTAGGATGAGAAAACTGTATTAAAACAATATTAGCAACACAGATCATATTGAGACACAAACATCTGGGTAATAATGTTTATTTTATCTCATTGTTTTTTTAAAGTAAATTATTGAAAATTTTAGTAAATTCCGGTTTATCTATAGGTTATATGTCTCATCAATACCTAAAAAGGCTATGATATATTTCTGTGATTATTTTTTTTCTGACTTAGTTATCAAAATTAATTGTCACTTTAAGAAAATCCCTAATTCTTTCATTACACACTGCAATTCATTTTAACTGTTTTACCATAATTAATCATAAATTGCTAAGGCTGATTTTCACTATGTAGTATTAGTATTAAAGAAAACAAGGTTGTAATGAAGAGCAAGAAATACATAACAAAACTCATTTTTGAATATATATATATATATTAAATAAAAAATATAAACAATATAGAAAATATTTTTTAATAAATATTTCAAAAAATAGATAGAAAAAATTATATAATTGGGAAAAAATATAATCTTAAAATAAGCTCTTCAGCTTTTATAATTGTATGCAAACGTCATTACAATGTCCATAAGTCATAATAAATGATCACTTATTGATTATATTTTTACTTTCAGAATCTACACACTGATTTTTATACTAAAATAATATCATTAAAATATATTATAAATAATAAAAGTCAATCTATTTTTGTATAAAATTATATCCAAATAGAATGCATTTCAAAATTTAAATAATGCTAATTTTTACAACCAGAAAAAGAAGATCAAACCCCACCATTTAAAATTGACACGATTTTTAAGATATATAAAAAAATAAGCCATGCCCGCAGGCACACACTACTTCCCTCTATATTTATTTTTCTGACGATAAGAAAATGCCTTTCAGGTAAAAAATAATATTACTATCATTTTACTTGTTATTCACAATATAGAAAGGATTGACTTTTATTGTCTTATTTTAATCATCACCAGACGCTTGTCATGGTTACTTCTGATAATAAACATAAGTTGAATTGCTTTTATTGCTTCGTAAGTATTCTAGAACTTCGTAAAAGAAAGTCTCATTTCTTATTTACTTACGCTAAAATGAATAATTTCTAATAATCAATTAAATTTTGATTTTTTTTTTTTTTTTTTGTAAATTGTTCGGTAAGAAGTAATTAAACTAATCCATCTTCGTTTTGCGGCACCCTAGTGTGATTGTACATATTTCTGCAATAAAAGAGTTTTCTTTTTTCGTTTTTAAAAAATAAAAAAACTAATAAAATTGAATTATTTATATATAATTGTTTATTTAAATGTTATGTATCGTATATAATATCTTCTATTACTATTTTTTCAATCTTATATATTTATAACATTGCGCAACATTTGTACTTTAAAAAAAAAAAAAAAAATAGATATTCGCGCAGTATTAATATCCAAATAATTTGCAAATAAATACAAAAATGAATGTTATTTATTAGTTTTAAAAGGGGAGTAAGAATTTCTTAATTGTGAGAAATCGTTAATTAGTTATTTTTAAAAATAATGAATAAAAGAAAATATATTAATGAACTTTAAATATTTATAATAATTATTATTAATAAGTCTGGACAGTCTAAGTATTTAGTAGAAGATTCACAATAAAATTCTACTTTTTATACCAACGCTGTATTCTCCGAGAATTTTTTTTCTCACTACGCATGTCACCAAAAGAGGGAGTCAATAGAGATATACTTCGAGAAACACTTTGCTCCAATGTTTTTGACTAGTAACAGTTCTGGATCCTGATATGAATGCACTATGAGAGATAAAAAAATACTAATAGTACCGTATGTGTACAAATGCCGACTGGGACTAATATTATTATTATTAATACTATTGAAGTTCTACATAGCTCTCAAGGATAGATATATCCAATCACCAATAAGTTTTTAGCCGAGTCTACCGTATCTTGCGCTGCAAAGTAAATATTCGCTCGCACGGTTGTTTGACTCTGAGATGAGTGCCTTAGATATTACGGATTATAATTACGTGGTGAGTAATTGTGCTTTCTAAAATTTCAATCTTTCCCAATCGCTTGCTTTTCTCAGCTGGTAATTTGCTTGTCAATTTTTGAGCTTTGTTGCTAGTAATATAACATTAGTAATATTACATTTCAATTACAAAACAGAATGATGCTAGTAAAGAATCTTTTTTCTTAAGCAATTTAACAACAAATAGATATTTAATATTATTGATTAAAATAAATTATTTAATTCAACTTAGCTAAAATAAAATCATTTTTGTTTTACTTTTATGATCAGATATTTTATGCATCAAACTCAGTTAATTAAATGGTGAAAGCTAACAATTTGCAATAAGATTATGATCCTGCAGTGTTTGAGATGGAGAGGATTAATATAAAACCTTTTCAGCAAACTATCATATGCCTAATGTCAACTAGAATTTTGTAATAAACAGTAGGTTTAATAATTTGCAAAAACTGCGGAAGGGATCACATTTCTCTAGAATATACCAAATATTGTATTTTTATTTTTAAAATTGCTGATTATTAGTTAGGAACAAAAAAACAATAGTTTTTAGTTTTAAAATTCATCTTATATTTTTTAAAAATACACACACATATACATGCATATATAAATAATCACCTAATTTTTATAATTCATTTGATAGTCTTACAAAATAAATCGTCTCCAAATTTCAATTAATGGCATTTCATACATTTTATTCTTTATAAAAATATAGATTAGAAAATAAATATTAAAAAATAGAAATTTGTAGAAAAATAATATTTAGGAATCTGAGGCTAAATTATTTAGATTATAATACTAAGTCTTAACATAATTATTTTTAATTGTAAGTTTATCGGTGCTTTCTGTTTTTTACTTACTCATTGACGTATGTCTTTCACACATGCGCACGCTCACACACATGTAAGTATATACATACGAATTAAAAAGCAATATAAAAATATCATTATCGGTTATCTAGTTATTCCACTAATAGTTATTAGAAAATGGCCTAAAACGTCAGCATGCAAAATAACAGAAGCGTAGATTTACTGCATGAGATAGTTATTATTATTAATAAAACAATAAATAAAGAAACAAACATATAAATTAAATTTATAAACTATTGAAGCATTTTTCCAAAAACCTGGATTGTCATTTTTATTATCCTGTACTAACTTCGTTTTTAATATATATGTATATAGAAAGTTAGACTTCCATGTATTAGATTCACATTTTTTTGTAATTTGCTCATCTTTTAATATATTTATATCTTTAGATACTTTTTTTGTTTATATACTGGACAATGTCTTATCAAAATATAAAATTTTTATAAGTTAGTTTCACAAGTATTGAACAAAATTATTCAAAGTATCTTGTAATTAAAAAAAAAAAAGGCTTAGCATATATTTTACAACTATAGTGATTCAGTAGTTATATTGTTAAAAGTAACCAAGGAAATAACTTTAAATATTGCGAGACAAAAATTATTAGTGGTTAATTATTTTTATATTTCATGTATTCTAATTAATATATACAAATATTTCCAAAAAACTTTGGTATAAAATGATTTTTAGAACATTGATATATATATATTTCGCTTATTATTTCTAAATAATACATGGGCAATTTAAAAGTATTGCATTAAATAATGTTATAGATGACTATTTATTAGTCTGCATTATAGTGACATGGTTATTCATGTTTAAAGATGTTTATTTAAACTTTACTGTAACAATATTTCATGCTCTGTAGTCAAGTTGCAATCTTTAAGTGTTCATATATATTCAATGGACCATTAGTAAGAATGGATTTCCATTCTTGCTATTAAAAAGATGAGAAGGTTGCCTTGACAGCAATGATAAATATTGGTTACTATAGTTACTGTGAATGTTTAGGTGATGACTGGTTGGAATCTAATTATATATATATATATATATATATATATATATATATATATATATATATATATATATATATATATATATATATATATATATATATATAGGGATTTGAACCCAGACGTTTTGCCTTAGGTCTCCACTCCATCTCTCACAACATATATACATGACCACATATATACGAAGAAGTTATATAATCTCCTATATATGTATTTCACACTGAACCAGCATGCATCACTTGGTGATTGTTTTTCTTTTTTGCATATATGTGGTCATGTGTATCAATTAATCAGTTTCCCTTAATTTTCTTTAAAAAAGACAACATATCCTATATGCAAACTTATTTATTTTATAAAATTATGAATGCAGAACATTTGATAGGTTTCTATTATTTTTTTATTTAATTAAAAGATGTGTAATAGCCAAATTTCTAAAAACTGACTCCATAGCTATTATATAACTTTAGTTCTAAGGTTAGTAATTATATTTTTTTTATTAAAAATATTTATAAATATCATTTTACTAAATTAAATATAAAAAAAGTTCTTTCATTTAAATAAGTTTAAACCTATACTTATCTTTCAAGTCTAACTAACAAAACCATATTATTTATTTTACCTTCAATTGTTAAGATCTAATTATTTGAGCACCACACAGTAGATTTAATCAAGTAACTCAAATAATATTTTAATTTCCTCAAATGGAAATTAATCCAAAATTATTTCTCTCTCGAACCAACCATTCTTGAACTGTATGATGATAATTTGAAAATCTTGAATCTCAGTTATTTATTCAAACAATTAAAATAACATTATTGAATAAGATTAATGTTATCTTAATTATCTAATATAATTTTTTCTATATACATTTTGGAAAGTAAAAGGTTTACAATATTCAAAGATAATATATAGAGAATTTATATGTATTTATATAAGAAATGGAATAAATGTACAGTATTTTAGGCCTTACATATATATTTATAGGTGGAAAAAGTATAGATAAGTGGGTAGGGAAATAGTAGAGTTATAGAAAACTAATATGGGTAAAAATAATCAGGAATTATTTTTATAAGTAAAAAAAATTATAAAATATTAAAGGATATATGATGACACTAGAAGCAATATGCAGTTTTTCTACATAAGAAAAGGCATTAAGTGCAGAGAAATGAAGAAAAATTGAATAAGAGTTGGATTATAAATATAATGTATACACAAATTGAAGAAATAATGTTGAATATTTATTTATTAAAAGTAGGATGTTGAAAGAGGTTGAATTGTACAGAGGGTAAAGTAAGAGATATATGATTTTTTTTTCTGTTTTGTTTAGATCTTTATAACAAGAATAGAGAATATGAGAATAGAATAGAGCAATTACCAAAGACTTTTTGTTCAAATGGTATAGAAGAAGAAAAAGAATTAAGAACAATTTAGTAATAAGAAATAAACTTGGCCTATAGAGTTTCTGAGCACTGGTCTATATACAGAAACTTTTGATTTCATCTGACTGAAAACATTTGATATCATAGGTTTCAGATGCATAAAATATATGTAACTTTACTGATAAGATTTCTAGTATATAACTTTTTGAGTATAAAAAAACTAAAATTGCTTAAAAAATGATCATTGATACATTATGCATATCTATAAATTAGAGATGTTAAATCAAATAAGCTTTAAATGCACTTTAAAAGTTAAGCATGTTTTATTTATTTCATTTTTAACATGTGATATTTTGTCCAAATGATTTTTTTTTTCTAAATGTAATGTAAAATATTAAATTTATCATAATATACTCTGGTTTGTCAATTCTACTCAGGCAGGAATTGGTGTAATTTTTTTGTTTTGTTGTTTTCAATTTTTAATAGAAAATGATAATGAGAAAATGTTACACTTTCAAAAGTGAAGTAAATACATTAAATTTTTATTTTAAAATAAGTTATTTGATTTAATTGCATGTGTGTGACAAAATATATATTCACAATCATGTGTTCTTTACCGAAACAAATCTAAACGATATCTTATAATTATTTCTCAACTTTATTTTTGGTCTCTTTTTCCTTTTTAATCCATTTTACTGTTGTTGTTTTTTTCATATCATTTCCCATTTGAAGCGTTTAAGTTGAAATATTTATGAAATAACTTTGCCAATAAAACTCTTTTTAGACTTGTGATTTCAGTTTGCTTAGTTATTTTGTTTCTGATTTGATATTTTTTAATTTGAGTTTATTTTAATTTACAATCAAACCATCAATATATTTTAGACTTTCGATTTTTAAACATTTCTGAACATTAAACTTGTTTTTCTTTTGCATAGTTTAGTGCGATACGGAATAAGATCAAAATTTAACTCTCTCATCTGGTTCACAAACATCTCTTCCTTTCCTGAACATCGAATCTGATAATTATTTTAACTTTTGTTTTATGCACATATTTGAAAATCTACAATCACTTTTATACTTCTCTCTTCTCCCCCCCCCCTTTCAGTCATAACTACTAACACAATCTAATTTGTATAATTTATTTTCTTAATCTAAGAACTAAATATTCAACTTTTCAAAGTTGGTATTATTACTTTTTCAGTTATTTAGATATCTAGTTTGATAGTTTAATAAAATAATTTGAAGTGTATTTGAAAATTTTCATGTTCCATGCAAGTTTAAAAATGCTTCTCACATATCTCACCCATTATTATCCAAAGTAGCCATACAAATATTGTCAATAAGTAGAAATCTAAATAATTTTAATTAAAATTAAAATAAACACATAAAAAACATAAATTCTTACCAGACAGTATTTGACTGGTGTAATATTTTATTTTATCATTGCGTTTATAGAAATTTTAAAAAAATGTGGAAAAAATTTCTATCCTTGAATAAATAATTAAAGGTTGTATTATATTTTTTATTATATATATATTATGTATTTTTATTTTTAAATGTAGAACAATTTTCTAATAGTATTTGTACATAGCATTAAGATGATTTTTTTGAAATCAGATTGAGGATAGATTGAAAGTAAAAATAATAATGTTTTTAAAAATCGTATAGACTAAAAAAAAATATTGAAAGAGGTGTGTATGAAGAAAACTGTAAGGTATAAAATAGTATTGTAAAAATGGTAGAAAACAACACTTTTTTTTTTTAAAAGATAATAGTTGATTTCAATTTAGAAAATGGAAGAGAATAAGACGATGACAAACTAGAAAAAGTGCTCATAGAATCTGCTACATAAAAAAACATACACTTTTCAAAATACGTTAATTCATTACGTTTATATAATAAATGCATAGAATTTAAATTGTTTTTGAGTGATAGTAATTGGTTAGTTGGAAGGCACACAGAGCCAGTTCAATCCCTGCTCCAAGTACTACGCAATAACTAGCATAAAATACTTTTTTATGAATTTATTTTTTAAGACATTTAAATAATTTCCAGACAGATTTAAAAATAAAAAAAATAAATAAATAATCAACTAATGTACATATATTTTTTTAATATATATAAAAGAAAAAAAGATATTTAAATAAAAATAATAATTTTCTGATTACTGATGCAAAAGTATATGTGAATAGAATAGATTCATGGAATCAGGTTACCTTGCACATGAAATGGATTTCAATCTGGATAAGCTAAAAGTAATAAATCCTAATCATGTTTGTAATTTAAAAAAATAAAAACTAAAGCAGGCTTAGAATTTTATTCTTAACCCTCCAACCCATAAAAATCCCAGTTAGCTACCCATCCAATTACTGGCTGGTAAATGGATTTTTAGTTATTATTTTAGCTTCCAAATCAAATGAAAATGGTAAATTAAGCTAAAACTCTAACTACTAATAGTGAGAAAGCCTAACAGATAACGTCTACTTTTTATCTGTTTTTCTTTGGAGAGAGTTGTGTAGTAAAATATTTAAAAGCAGTTTTGCATTTTATTGCATTATAGTGTATGCAATTGTTTTAAATTAAAGCATTAAACAAACTTTTGAAAATGCGATTGCAATTGTCATTTATAAGCGCTCAAATATTTTTAAATTTATGAAATAAATGATCGCATAACAGTGTTGTTTTTTGGTGATTATATCTTTATTTTCAAGTCATATATAACTTTTTCTTAAATAAGAGTAAGTTTTTAATAAAAATAAGCAAGGTTATTTAATTAAAAAAAAAAATAATACAATTTAGTGCACATCATCAACTTTTCACATTACTTACAAAAATTAAGAGCTTTTTACAAAAGTATAAAAACTTATCATGAAAAAATAAAATAGCATTTAAAATTATATTTCAAGTTTAAATTATTAACATTAAAAAAACAGTTGACAGTTGAAATTATTGAAGGTAATTTATAAATAGTATCACATGAAATCTATATAGACTTGCTGAATTTGTAGAAGAAGAATACTGTATATTAAAATAATACTTTTTTTAGAGAAATTGCAAAGAGAACTACAGAATAACTCAAATTCAAACATTGCAGGCTTGAATTAAATTTTCACTAACAGAAAATGTGTATTTTATTGCTGTAATGCTTTTAATAAATTAACCATTAGAAATGATCTTGCATTAAAGAAATATATACAATATGCTCTAATATGAAGTTAGAAAAATATATTAACAAAATCATATACAACAAATAATATCTTATTTTCAAACATAATGTGATGAATTTAATCAGAAATTTTAAACTGCTTTGAAAATGACTATGAGATTCAGAATAAAATAAGAAGAAATCTTCTAGTAAATTAATATAAATAAATACATATATAGACACAGGTATATAACAAGCCTGGGTTTCAGTTATTACATTGTAAAGATGTCTGCCCATTCTTGCATATGTATTAAATGGATTATGTCCTGTGCATGTGGGGTTCAGATTGACCTTAGGTCAACATAGGTGTGACAAGAATCTCAGCCTCAGGGTGTCCTTTGAGCATTTCATCATCAGATTTTCAATTGGATGGACGGTTGAAGAAATGGAGTGTGTAGTAGATTGGAGCCTGTCCATTAAAGTATAAAGATTGTTTATTTTAATATATATCTGAGCACTTATAGTATATATGTGTGGGAGATGATAATCTGGACCAACTGATGATTGCTGGTTTAGTATGAAATACGTATATTGGTGATTATTTATCTTTTCAGCATATATGTGCTTGAGTGTATCAGTGTTATTAGATAGAGTAAAGAGTGGTGGGTCGTGTGAAAGTCTGTGCTCATATGCCCTATATATTACAAATATTATGAAAATGTTTCTAAATATTATAAGTCTCAAATTTTTATTTTAATTGTAGTCTTTAAATTTTCATTTGTTGTTTGTAATTTTATAATTTTTTTAAACTTATGCATATATTCTACTTACATACCAAAGTTTATTTTTATTTAATTTATGTACATTTGCTGTTTTTGATTAAAATGAGAGTTTCAGCAAATGATTTTTGTATTCAAAATTTTGTAAAATTGAGATAATTTAAATTAATGATAACACTTTTATTTTTTTTTACCATGTATAATCTTTATCGCCTAATAGGGTCAAAGTTTTTTCAAAGTTTAAAATTAAATTCATCTTTTATTAGTTTTCATCATAATTTAAAACCTTCATTGGGCAATAAATTGAGTAAATTCTCACTTTAATAACAATAAAATTTAAATGTCTTTTTTTCATTCTTGTTCATATAAATATTTATTAAAAATATAGTATTACAATATATATATATGTATATCGCATTATAACTTGTAAATTATTTGCTTCAATTATTTTATCAATTTAAAAAACATTTATTTAAATTATACATAATAATATACACTTGATAAAACTAATCACTATTTCAAAGAGTAATATTTCTTTATTTTTTATTGATATAATATCTTGAGTTTTTTTATGTAATGAAAACAATTACATTTATTTTAATTTTGCTCCATTGTTGTCACCACTCATTAGCTTACGCAATCAACAGATGTTGTTTTGTATTAAATATATCTATCCAATGCCGTTTTATTTATATCTTTAATAAGTTTTTGTCTTATAACCTTTATTGGTGATTAGAATTTGGAACTGAATCGAATGTATTTATATTTTTTTGATCTAAGGGTATCTTTTATATCGAAAACACTTTTATTCTTTTTTTATTATCAATTTGAGTCTGAAATTCAAAAGCATACCAATACAATGACTGCAACTCAAATTGCTTGCACATTTATATAGATCTGTTCTTAATTCAATACTAATATATTTTTGTGACTTCTGTTTTAAAACAACTGTAGGCATATTTATTTTTTAGCTAGTGCTGACCCACCTCCACAAAGTAGGAAAATACCAAATATTTCTAATTATAAGACTTAAATATTAACTTGCTGTGAATCGAAAAATTTCCGAAATGTTGATTTCTAAACGAGGTAGTGGACTTAATTAGTGAAAAACTTACTAGCTTCACACTCTCAAATCAAAATGCTTTAGATTTGCCTACATAATTAGAAAGTAGGTTGAACATAGTATTAAGACTAAAGCCTTATATATAATTATGTGCTGACCATGCACTTAACAAAAATTAATGATTACAAATGAGCTAAGTTTACTTAATGCTTTCAGAAGCAACCCCTTTTTATATGTCTACAGTGGGTTTGCCAACTATTAAAAGTCTGAACAACTAATAAATGCTAGATGATAGTGCCTATTAAATATCTATTTATTGCTATTCTATTCAAGTCCACAGAGTTAGTTCAAATTATGGATCTTAGAAATTTTTGTATAAGGATCTACTGTATCTGAATATTTAGATGTAATGTACACTGCATCCAACAGCTACCTTCTACTTTTTTATCAAATTACCAGCTTAAAATTCAAAAACGTCTACCTTAAGATAACTTGATTTTATAAGTACATATATACAATATCAGCCCACTATCAATACATTTTAATGATTTCAGTATCTCAGTAAGTCTAGGAATCTTCAGCTAGACAGAATTGGCATAAAATTAAAAGATCTTCAGAGCACTATATAGCATCAATTGGTTATTCAAATTTGCAATAGATAACAGAACTGGATTAGAATAGAGATTGCTCCTGAACAGCATTGTGTTATCTGATGACATGAGATGTTTTATACCAAGTTTTTTTTTAAATAATAAATTTACTTACAGTTATTATAAAAGTGGGAACATCAAAATGTATGATGTGTAAACTGTATGCCCGATTTATTAAATATGGCTGCAATTTGGATAAAATCATTGATTTTTTTTAATATCATCCTAGTACTATATATTAATAATAAAAAGAATAAGTGGTGACTTTTGAATGAAATAAGCATTAGAGACAAAAATAATAGGCCACTATATCTATGTCCAAAAAGTGTTTTATTGATAAAAATCATTAGTCAGAAATTATTCTCAAAGTACACTAAGAACATGTGAAATGGGAATTTAATAAACGTAATTGTCTAAATACATTGATAATTGATTTCCAAATCGATATTATTCCGCGATAAAATATTTTTTTTTCTTGCAACACAATTTAAAATATGTGATCATATTTATTTGATTGAATTAAAAAAAAACTCAGGTTATTTATTTATTTATAAAATGGGCACTTTTTCTAAATGATTTTTGCTTAAACTGGCCTGCTTATGATTTTTATTTTTACTTTCTTTAGTTGCAAATATGTATAAAAGTCTTTAGCTTTATTTTTTTAGAAAAAGCAACTTAAAGATTACAAAATATATTTATAGCGCGATGTTTGTAAACTGTAATATTTAACACAGCATATCTTTTCCAAAGACTTTATCATGTGGTTGAGTGTTAGTATTCATTCATTTATAGTTAAAATCTTCGAAGCGCATGTGCAACAGCGTAATGCTGTGTTAAATATTAAAATATATATGTGTGCAATTATTTTATTATATTACATTTTCCCCCTTATCCACACTTTTACTCATCCACGATTTTTAAAAATATAAAACAAATTAAAAATTAATAAAAAAAATATTTTAATTTTCTACATTTTAATTTTTTTATTTCACAGAGCATATATAGTATGGAAACACATCATCATGCTCGTGTTATCTGCATGTTCAACATGCTTATACAGTATGTTTATATTGTAATATATGTGTATAAGGATGTTAACAACATTTGTAAATTTTATTTCTGCTGAATGACTTGCCAATTTTTATAGATACTGTGAGAGAATATTGTCTATGAATTTTTTGGTTTTATTAAAAATGAGTTAACTGTAGAATAAACGGAAATATAAAATTTCTGAGATCGAAAAAGCTTTTGCCCGAAGTGGGCTATTATGTCTATTTATTTATTGTTTAAATGTAGCTAGACGTAATACTTATAATTAACAAACTTCATTGTACTTGTAATAGCTACAATCTTAAAAAATCATGTTGCCCTGGGGGACATACAGGAATGGTAGTAATAATTTGTAAATGATGATGATTAAAAGATGTCATAATTTGTTGGTCAGGCCAGGAACACCTGAAAAACAGTGGACAATAATACTACTCAAAACATTGTGTAATTGGTAACCTGTGTTGTCTATTTGTGTGTTATTTTTAACAACTTATTTGTATTTAAAAAGTTTAAATAAAGGTTAAAAATGACTATACATTCAACATTTAATGATAGATGATAGAATTAATTTAACATATTATCACATCTTTCAATGCACTGTTATGATTTGGTGCACTCACCGATTGGCACTCTCTGGAGCTTAAGATTCATGAATATTGTCAAGCGTTGTTAACCAAGAGGTCAGCACAGCAGCCTTGCAAGCAAGCAGTTGTTTGCAGATGGTTGTTGCTGGTTCACCTTTCGGCCAATGCTATGTCATATGTAAAAAATAATGAATATCAGTAAAATCATAGTTTGACATCATTGGTAGGATGTTCAATTTGGGATTGGGAGATCTCAGGTTCGATTCTGGTGCTTACAGTTCTGGCATTCAAACCTTTTATGAACTCTTGAGCAACAAAGCTATTTGCATTTTTTTTAAAATTTTAGCATTCAAACTTTGTTTACACTCATTTGAAAAAGAAATAATTTGAATATTACTATTAACAACCCCTATAATTTTTTTATTATCAGAGAATGTAAAAGTCACATTTTTGGGAAAATTCAACCAAAAATTCTTATTCACAATTAGCAGAGTGATTTAAAAATAATAATTTCCCATGTATAACAAAAAATGAAAAACTAGAATATATTATCTTATTCAGGCCTAATAACATATTAAGTTTTTAATTTGAATTATTTTGAAGCAAAATTAAATTATTTTTATTTTATTTAAAATCACTTAAATTATTTTTAAAAATACTTTTTTTTTTTTGAAATTTTAAGATATTAGTATTATATTGAAAAATATATAAAAAGTCTTAGGTTTTGAATTGCAGAATATTAATTTTGAATAGTAAAATAATGTAAAAGGTGCTTATAAACTAAGAAGTGCATTAGTTCCACATTTGTAATCTTAGTCTTCACTGATCAAGACAAAAGCCAGTCCCCAATCTGAAGATGTATACTTTATAGGACTATACCAGCCGGTCTCTATATTGATATAATTGTGAATTTTTAAGAAAAGCTGAAAATAAAACAAAAGTCTTAATAGTATATAGCAACATATTAATATTGGAAGAATTACTTAAGTTTGCAGTAGATAACTTTAGATTAGAGGAAGATAATTATTTCTGTAAGCGTTTGAGTGATTACCTAAAAACGTCATGTGATCTAGTATCTATGAATGAAATATCTTTAAATAATTTTTTTTGAATGCTTATAAATCTAAGATTCATATCCAGTTAATAAATATATTCAACTTTGCTGTGCATTTTACACTTATTTAAAGTAGAATTTTTTTGTATTTATATAAATATTTTATTTATGGTTCTTGTAAATAAATATGATATGACAAAATAAAAATTAAGATGATATTGTGTGATAGTTAAAATTAATTTATATTAAAGCTACTCTAATTAAAATTTTGATGTCCACTTCTTAAATCCTATTTCCAAACTTAATATTTCCAACCTTTTACTAGTAATAATTAATAATAAATATGTTGATTTTATTTAAAATATTGATACTCTTTAATTAATTAGGATATGCAATATGAAAGTTATCATCACTACTTATTGGAAATATTTTATAATCTACTATGTCTTTACTTTTATCATATTTTTTTTTCATGAATATACTTGTCATACTAGTAAAAACTTTATTTCACAACAATATTATTTTATAAAAGTAATAAAGAATCACATGACTCCAGCTTAATATTTTTATTCAGTAGCAACAGTTTTCTATTCTCCACAATTTGCACCTTCTAGTATAAGCTTTAAAAATCAATCCATGTCTTATAGTACTGGTTAGTAATTCTTTTTCCAGTGCTGTTCTATTTAATATTACCAGACTAATTCCTAGTTTATGGCTTACATCGGTGTTTGAGATTTGTATCTGAGAGTAGTGTTTTCGGACCTGTTAAATATAATGCACCTTTTCTATAGAAGCCATTTTTAATCCAGGTATCAGCTTAAATCTAAAACATGATGATTTTAGTTTTTAATTAACTATAGCCATGTTTATGTTTCACCAGAGTTAGTATACCTTGTATAATGCTGTTCAGTAGCAAATTATTTTCCCTCTTAACAAAGTTATCCCATTTAAAATAAAGATTTATTTATCAATAGATAATACATGGTATAAATCTCTATGCAGTACATTCCTTCCCGATATTGCTGACTAGTTTCTATTTTCTTTCGCTTAACAACAACTTAGCTTAAATTGACAACATTAATCTGTTTCTTTGGTTTCTTGCTTGATAGTAAAAAAAAAAAAAACATAAAATAAAAAATATCTGATAGAAGATGTGTGTTATATATTTTACCAAAATTACCTTTTCTTTCATTTTTGCTATAATATCTTGTGGTTAAGACCTGTAGAGATCCACACCTTCACATTTTTCAGACACATATTCCTGAGGTTACAGCCTTAGTAAATATTACTTAATATAATATCTTATATAAATCCAATTTATCCAAATCATTTTGAACACTTTTAGCAAAAACTTTTATTTTACATAAAGATTAAAATAAATTTGGCTCTGAAGACTGCAGGACAGTTGAAATGTAGGTGTGTGTGTGTACACACACACACACACATATATATATATATATATATATATATATATATATATATATATATATATATATATATATATATATATATATATATATACATACATACAATAAAAGGTTTTTGCTAAAAAGTATTTGAAGTAAATTTGGATAAATTGTGTTATATATAATATGTGAAAACCACTAATCATTTTTTCTCTTATGAATAAGTGGAAAAATTAGGAGAAAAGTGTTAGCTTAAAATTGAATATTGAAGACTCAAAGGGTCTTGGTTTGATTTCCATGCTAGTACAGTCACTGATTAGTTCAGCAGCACCTGAAGAAGAGAGGATAATAATACCTGTCAAAATGTTGTGCATATACTAATCCGTGTGCTATTTATTACTAACAGATGAATGTAATTGAGAAATTTAAATGAAGTTAATTTTTTAAAGACATTTAATACTTAATATTAAATAATGGAAATATTTAAATATATAAATACAACTAAAATACCATCATCACAAATCTTCAGGAAAACACTAAGTATTCAGTATGGACTTGTTAATATATCAAACTTTAGACATTATACAAATTATATTTAAAGATAGCCTCAGTGGAAAATTATTTAGCTTTCTTTTCTAAATGTAAATTTGAAAGAATAGTATCTAAGGGATTGGCACTAAAACATCCAGTTGATTTTCAGAGAGTTGAGAAAATTACTCAGAGATCAAATGAAGCTCTGTAAGAAAAAGAACAAATTTTCACAGGTTTTCCAAGCATCAAACATTGCATTTTATTATTAATGTAGAATGTATTTTTAAAAAATAAACTTACTAATAAAGATGTCACAAGGATTTCTCAAACAGTAAGAAAATCATATTCTACATTACATGGAAAAATAAAAGAATGCCAAAAGAAAAACTTGCAAACCTATATGAGCATATAAAAATAATAATGTACTAAGCAGTGTACCAGCTTCATTTTTTAAAAATCTCAGTTTGAAATATCTAATAGATACTGAAATTTCTATTCTTGAAAGAAGATTAAACTTTGTAATAACACCATCTAATATTCCTTTATTAAATATAATGGCAACCACTGAGAAAGTTACTCAAAAATTGTCTTTAGAAGAAGCAGCAGAATTATGCTGAGGAATAAAAAGAGCCCTTTAAAAACAATAAAAATTAAAGCCAAATATATTCTTTGATGAAAGGAAAGCAATTAAATCTTTCAAAGTAGATAAATGTATAATCATTCTTTCTGATGACAAAGGCAATGCAATGGTTGTAAGGAATACAACTTATGATGATGACAAAGTGCAATAATTTCTTACAGTGGTCCAATATAAAAAAAATGCCAAAGATCTATTACCAAGTACAAGCATTATTCAGAAAACATTGCAGATACTTCAATGATTCATAAAAACGTAAACTAACATCATATTTTAGCAAAATTCTAAATATTTATGGTGTATCTAAAATCCATAAGGATCACAGTCCATATCTACTGTTTTACTAGAAATTCAACTTACCAAAATTTATCAAGATTTCTTCTCAAAGTTGTTAGTACTTTGGCATACAAGACCCAGTCCTTTGTCACATATTCTAGATACTTTGTAGAATTAATCAAAAACATGAAAACTGAAATAACTGTGCCATGTGAAGATGCATTGGTTATTATAAAAAAAATATTAAATGGTGATAATAGCATGTAAAACATCTTTTCTTACTGATGGTAAAATGGAACTATTAACATTTTCCATAACAACAACCTACTTTCAGTATAACACAGAATTCTTTCAACTAAATCAAGGAATGTCAATGGACTCACCATTGTCACCTTTGATTAGCAATATTTCTATGGAAGAACTTGAAACCACAGCATTAAAGACTACTGCATATCCACCTAAAATTTGTTTTCACTGTGTTGATAATATATTTGTTGTATGATTACATAGTGGAGCACTATTACAATCTTACTGAAAATACATCAACAGTGTATCCTCTTCAATTAAATTCATAATAGATTCAGAACAAGAACAAAAATTGGTGTTCTTCAATGTTCTTGTGATAGGACTTCCTAATGCCAATATTAAAGCTACAGTTTACAGAAATCTTACACAAATAGGAAAATACTGTATTCATCCAATCCCACCAGCAATACAAATCATAGTTATACTATCACTATAAAACAGAGCAAAAGGAGTTTGTTCAGAAACCAGAAATTTAAAAAAAATTAAAAAATATATAGAACAAACTCATATAATATATGGTTATCCATGAAGTGTTATTAAGAAAATCTTAAATAAACAATAAAAAAACATGAAAATAAAAACAATTATTGGTACTTCAATTGTTACTAATTTTCTTCTTTATTTACCCAATGTAATATCTCGTAAAATTAAAATACACACCTAATATTTAGCTTTATTACTGCCTTTCATGTTTTATATTTTTATCATATCATATTCATGGGTTATAGTGGTGTGATTTAATGGTTCTTTATATCAATGTTTAATTAACTGTTCACATATTCAATTTTAATTTTAAATTTAAATTTGAATATTTAAATAGCCAATTTATTTAAAATGGGTACATTTGTTTCTTTCTTGTTAATATAAAAATGATCACCAGCTATTGCACATGTTTTTTTAATCTTCAGCATTTTATTCTCTCTCTCTTGGTGTACACTTTTTCTGCTTTTGTTAGGTCAAATCTATGGCCAGTTTTAAAATTGAATGTGAAAACAATTAATTAAACATTGATATAAAGAACCATTTAATCACATCATTATTTTTCATAAATATGACATAGTAAAAATATATTGAAGGCATTCCAAATAGTAATAAAGCTAAATATTATTAAAAAACTACCATTTCTGTGTGTAAATTTCATTTATCAATTATTGGTACTGTAATGTATCCATACATACAAAAATAGAAGATAAATTCAGGAAAATCTGCAGTCACTATTGCATCAGAACAGCTTCCCTGAGACATACCACACTATAAGGAATTACAACATCTACAAAACCTGAAGTTGAAATGCTGAAAGGCAAAAACTGCATCTATGATACAGTATGTGAATGAAAGAATATATATTGCTGAGACCAGTTGTCCCACTGAAAATCAATTGCAAAATCGCTAACTGATGATTAGAAGAAAGAAAACTGATTTGATAAAGGTAGGAGACCATGTATGTATCAATAAATATATGTTGGACTGTGAAAATACAAAATAAAGGAATAAGGAGAAAAATATTAAAAAATATCAAAGAAGCTGCTCACATTACTATGGTAAATAACTCCATAAGTCAATCTAGTATAACTATACATAATGTATGGAAATCACAACCCCATGTGGCTCTTGGAGAGAAAAAAGGAAAAATAAAGAGGAACCTCATTGATAAATGTATGAAATTTCTGCTGACTGTTGCATTTGGTAGGATGGATTAGTTGGTTAGAATGTTATCTTAAAATATAATATACAATAATTTAAGAGTCCAGGTTAGATTTCCATGCTAGTAATGTTATTGATCAGACCAGCAATACCTGAAAAAGAGAAGATAATAATATCTCTCAAAACATTGTGTATTTACTAACCTGTGTACTATTAATAATAGTTGAATGTAATTGGAAAATTTAAATAAAGTTGGTTTCTCTAAAGATATTAAATAATTAATATTAGATGATGGAAATAGTCTAATATATAAATATAGTTAAGCCGATTTTGACTTAAGCATCTGTCTGTTTTTAATTTAGTGATCTTCTACTTATCTCTACAGATAGGAAAACCTGATTTTGATTTTCATACATGTAAATCTAATTAAAGTAAAAGATGGCAGGTAATATTTTTTTACTATCTTATTTCTGGTACACAGAATATTTACAACCATACATATTTTTCTATAAATGTTTGCATAAATATTATTCTTTAACAAATTATAGTTGTAAGACCATGGAAATATTTTATCTTTTCCATATGCTGTCATTATTATTATACTGTTTCTTTATATGTATGTGTGAGTAATATAGGGAGCATGCCGATAGCTCTAACAAGTTTTTATTGATGTTCCACAAGAGGAAGCATTCAAAATCTCTAACAAGAATAATTCCTACCCTAAGACCAGTTTCAAGCTTTTGCATCATCTCATTAAGGCACTAGGGCATTCAGACATTAGATCTAAAATATTAAAAATCAAAGCCAGCACTTATTTAATATGTAACTATTAAGTAAAAAATCTGAAATTTTCAGGCTTATAAATGTCCATAAATTCAGCTGTTTAACTTAAATACCTATAAGGGTCTAAAAACACTTCAGCCTCACTATATATAAATAGCCTCAACAATACACACACACACACGCACGTACACACACACATATATATATATATATAATTTTAAGGAGCATGAACTCAGACATTCAAGCTCCCACACTTTGTCCAGATTATTGAGAATATATATATACAATCTATGCTCAGTTTATTGAAGCTTGTCCATTAAAATAAGATTTTCTATTTTAATATAAACTTAGCACTGATTGCATGCATGTGTGGGTAATGGTGATCTGCAACGAATGATGAATTCTGGTTCACCATTAAATATATATATATATGTATTGGAGTTCGTTTATCTTTTTCACATTTATGTGCTCGCCAATGGTAAAATATGGAGTGCATAGCTGTAGAAAGTTTGTAAGTCTGAGTTCATGTCCCTTATGATTACATTAAACGTAGTATAGACTTATGTTTGAATATTATATCATTATATATGTATAATAGTAGAGGATTTGAACCCAGTGTTCAAGCTCTTTTATAAAGTATACCTGTATTTATATATATACACAATTACAAAAGTACAATGGTAGTAAGAATCCATTTCAAGATTTCTACTTATTCATTTGTCTGATTTTGTGGAAAAAGTCTCCTACTTATCTTTACAAACAGATAAACTTGATAGATGACAAGCGATATAAAAAGTTCACCATCCCAAACTAGTTTCGGGCAGAGTGAATTCTTACAACTATACATATTTATAAAATTAATATGAAGATTTGGCATAAGTATATACAAGAAGTTAATCTAAATGTAAATGTCAGTAAAAAAAATTGTGAAAACTAGGATTTTAAAAATTAAAAAGTAAATATATTCGTATCACTTTACATCATTATTAGATTGTAGTTAACATTTATATGAGTGGGTCAATAATTATAAAAAAAAAAAAAAAACATTTTGCAATTTCGCATTTTTCTATGTTATGTAAATGTTTCTGCGAATTTCAGTTAATTAACAGTTATAATTAAAAAGTTTAAAAAAAAAGTCAGGAATAATATTGAAAATTCAGTTATAAATAATTATTCCTATTTTTAATTTTTTCTCTAAATTTATCTAAATTCTCATAAATAATAAAATAATTGCCACTAGATGGAACTAAAGACGTTTAAAAAAAGTAAACAAACAAACCTTTTTTTTTATTATTTTATGTAACTGTTATCAATTGCATAATTATTTTTATTATTAGACACACTACTACGTATATTTCTGTTTCTGTGAGTGTGTTCGTGTACATACAATAAAATGGGACACTAATCTGAAACATTTATCCAATAAACAACTATTTGTTTGAACTTAATATTTTAATTAACAAATGGTTTGCATAGCTTCTTCATAGAGGCGGATTCAAAAGTTAATGCTTCCGCGATCATTTTTACAGAGTAAAATAAAAATGTCTTTTTAGTCAATTAAATAAAACTCTAGATCTCAGCTTATCATTTTCGTTCTTGAAGTCTTATGATATGACAATCAACAGACTATACACATTTTAACGAATTAAACTTTTTTGTGTGTGCGTGTGTCCACAAATTAAAGGGAATAATAAGGTAAATAAATAGATGGGTGTTACGACTTAAATTGTTTTGAAAAAAAAAAAAAAATACTATGCACATGATTATTAAACTCTGTTATTATATGCGTAATCTAAACGTATGTATATTTGTAAACTAGAAATAAATAAATTAGCTACTCAAACAATATTTAATATTTCAACCAAATCGCCTTAATCCAAAATTGATAAATTTGCATTGTACATTTGATTGGCTGAATTGTTTTAAATATATGAATAATTATGAGTCATCGTTCAAGAAACATTATACCTCATGAATCTACTAATAATAATCCTTCCCCTCTAATTATGGAATTTTATTGGACAGTATATTTAGATGTAGTTAAAAGGTCATTTCATATTGCACAATGTTGGTTTTTTTTAATCATGTGTCAAAGCGTTGACCAGGAAGCGAACCCTGGCCAGCTGTTTAGAAGGTGGTTGTGCTAACCACAAGGACACCAACGCTTGACGTTGTTTTAATCAAATATTAAACATAATCAATAAATATATTTTCTAACAGACTTAATAATGTTTCTGTATAGGATTTTTGATTACTTATTTAGCTTTGTAAATTATATAAAAATAAACATAAACAAGTGACCGTTTTTTCTTGCGTCGCATTTTAAATAGTCTAGTTATTTATATGAAACCATATTGAAAATAATTTTTTGAAAGTCAGGTAAGAATACTATACTTTTCAAATAAAATGATTATATGAGATTGGAAAACCTAGAACCCAGCAAATACTAAATACAACTTGTACCAATAAATCATCTCTGCAAATGAAAAAAAACAACAACATAAAAGCATTTCCTCTAATTATGGAAAAGATACCAAAATCAAACATAGAACATATCTACACAGTAATACTACAAACCAATGTTGACATTAATGCAATTTAGAAGAGCCATCTTATTTTTAATAACTTCCAACTTAAAATCTCTGAATTTGCCTTGGTTCTTTGTTGAATGTTTAATAAAAAAGATAATTTGGATTGTTTCAACTGACTAGTAAATACATAATCCACTGAAAATAGTTAAAATAAGATGTCAATCTTCAATCAGATAGATGATATTTATGTAGGTAATATTTACAATGCTTTTAATACAAACTGATATACCATCCTTATCCAGATTTTCTGAACTTTTTATAAAATATTTTAATTCTTACAGTAGCATTTGAAAAATAGACAAACAGTGATAAAGCTGACTTTTCGTTTTTAGAGTCCATGGTTTAAGATAAATCTGGATCAAAAGCAAACAAAAAAAAAATCAATTTTCACAAAAAAAATAGTATAAACTACTCATCTGCTAGTATTAACTTTTTTCTATTTCAACATAAATAAATGATGAACATTATGAATTCAAATTACCTTAATTGAAATCTACAAAAATCAAGATAATATTTTGAAAATTGATAGCAATATAATAAATATTTTGAAACAAACACTAATAATATGCAACTTATTTTATTATAAAAAAATTAGAAAAATTATGAAAAAAAACTGCCAAATAAGTATCACAAAAATATCATGAAAACAAAACAAGAAATGTTCTTTATAATCAATATATCTATCAATAATCAAAAAATTCTGACTTTAAAATAAATCTGAAGATGTTAGTATCTTATAGATTTCAAGAAAATTAAAAATGTTAACTTGCATCCAAAACAACAAATGTCTTATTTGGATCTCAAAACAAGCAACAATTTCTGATTGGCATCTGAAGGCAATGTTGAATATGTCTTTTCTCTTAGTTATATTGAAAAGAAAAAAAATATATTTTTTTAGTATTTACATATTTAAACTTATTTATACCATCTATTGGTAGTATATTTATTTTAAACACTGGCTAACAAGAAGGCCCATCTTAAATTCCGGTAAAGAAATTTATTGTAAACTTTTAATAATAATAAACTTCATTTTGAAATTTAAAAAAAAATATTTTCAATTTTTAAACTTCATTTTGAAATTTAAAAAAAATATTTATTAATTCTACAATAGTTATAAATTGTTATAGATAAAACTCCACTTAGTACTTTCTTTTCCTATTTTGCAAAATACAAAGATTTACTTTTAGAATGCCTATCATATGGAAACTGACATTTGTAATAACAATATTATAAATTTATAAAGTTGGAAATGAGAAGAAAGAATTCAAACCAGAACAAGTTAATCGCTGTGTATTTTTTTATTAAAAGTTATAAACATTGTTACCATAAATCATTAATATTACACATATAAATGAAAAAAATAAATTGACAATTACATTAGCAATATATATATATATATATATATATATATATATATATATATATATATATATATATATATATATATATATATATATAAACATATATAAACATCAATAAGAATTTCCAGTTATATTATAAAATAAATACAATGTTGATATAATTATTAGTTTACTTTTTTTGCATATATATGTATGATTAGCTAAACTTATTTATTAGTGTAAATAACTGTCTCCTTACATATTGTAACAAAACAAATCTGGTATCAGCTCAAATCAGCCACATTGCATAGCTTCACAGTCAAAATTGCATGCACACATATACATACACACATACATAATAAAAATAAAATGTCTGTTTATTAAGAAACTATTCTAATAACAATAAAAATAAATGTAATGGTAATTAATTATTACATTAAGTGTTTCCATCTGCTCTTCAACTGCCATTAATTTAAAAAAAAAAACATAATGGAAGCAAATGTCATCAACTCAAATTTCATGAATCCCTAATTTTAACATTAGCAGGTTGTCTATTAATTATATTCACTTTATTTATATTTATTAAAATTACCTCCTTAATTTTTTTTATTATGGTTCCTCTTTTCATGAATAATCTTAACATTTTCAATATCAAATTTAAATTTATATTTACATGTCCTTTCATGATCCAAGAAAACTGAAACAGTCATTAAATCATTATTATTTTTACTTTTCACATATTTATATAGCAATTCATGCTCCTTTAATCTTTTTTTCAATCCTGCATTTCAATTCACCTATATGTAATAACATACATCCACAAAAACTGATATACAATATTAATTTTCTGCTTGACAGATATGACAGTTTCAGAATTATCCACTAATTTATTAACATTATTTGTAAGACAAAATAAAACATTAAGCATAATCTTATATACATTTTAACTTGAGCATTGAAATATATAGAATAGATATCCATTTTTATTATCAATCTTCAACTTCTTTAAATCATTGTAAATCTTTCTAAATTGACATACTATATATATATTCCATATATTTCAAATGCTTAAGTGACTTTTTTTAGGGATGTATATATTAATGTTTTATTTTGTGTTACAAATAATGTTAATAAATTAGTGAATAATTTTAATAATGTCATACCTATCAAGCAGAAAAGTAATGTTGTATATGAAATTTTTTGTGAATGTATTTTATCATATATATGTGAATTGAGGTACAGTATTGAAAACAAATTAAAGGAACATTAATTGTTATATAATCATGGAAAACTTAAAAATAAAAGTAATTTAATGACGGCTTCAGTTTTTTTAGATAATGAAAAAAACATGTAAATATAAATTTAAGTTTGATAAAATTAAGGAAGTAATTTTAATAATTAGGAATAAAATGAATATAATTAATAAACAAGCTACTACTGTTAAAATTCAGAATTCATAGGATTTGAGTTGATGACATCTGCTTCCATTATGTTTACTGAATTTAACAGCAATTTTGGAGGGTTAAGGAATTAACTGAAAGTACTTCTGTGGATTGAAAGACTATAATTATTTTTATTGTTATTACAATATACGTGTGTATTAATGTACTAATTTCCATGCATGCATGTCCACATAATGGATATAACATATGCATCACTTAAGTACATTGAATTAGGCAATTAAAAGAAAAATAGTTCATAGATATATCTGTAAAATATTTAAAATATTATAAAGGAAAGAAAATATATAAAATTGAAACCAATAAATGTGTAGTTCAATCTGTGTAAAAAAAGAGAGAAATAGTTTTGATGCACAAAAGAATTTGAATTGCATAATTTATAAATATGTAAAATATTTTGCACCATTTTCTCATTTGCCTTGGAAATCATGTTTTAAATAAACAATTTGCTTCTTCTAGTAAATTAAATGACAAATCTAAATATATTTTTGGATGTTATGGGTTACTATAACTGTTTCATTTCTTTATATTGCTAATGTAAATAAAGAAAAAAATGTATGTGCTGTTCATTTATTTTTGAAATAATGATATAATTTAAAAGTATATATAAAATTATTTGTTTCCACAACATGTTGTGTAAAATGTTTTCAGATAAATCTGATAGAGCTGTTGTTTGGAAAACATCTATTGAATGTAATAATAATTATAAACAAACAAGTTGGATATAAATAGATCAAAATACATCAGCAATCTAGTCTATTGCAAGCCTTTAGTCAAGAAGCCAAGTTGCAATGACCCCATGAAAATAAGAGAAACTTCTGGTTAAAACAGTTTTGCCCCAAATAACTTGGATAACTGTATTTTGCTGGCTGATTTTAAAATGTTTTTCATTATGCCATTTATAAAGCAAATATTATGACCTTGTCTAGCAGAAAATTATTCTCTATGTATGGCTAGAAAATCAAAAACCACATTACTCAAGATACTCAGAGTGATGCAGTCACATGCAGAGGCTAATACTGAAGGTTACTGATCATGCAAAGAGAAGAGTTTGAAACTGTACATCAAGATCTACTAAGACCTCTGTATTCCTGTAAAATGTCACTCATTTCCAAAGAGGATAACTACCATCCTGAATGAATTAATTAAGACATATTAAAACTTTGTAGAAAAATGATATCTGCAGAAAACAATGGTTTTGAACTTTAAGGTATTATGTTTAAAATATCTCCAATAATTATTGTGTTTATTATTTTACTATAAATTATGAACTTATTTTTATTAATAATCAATTTAGTTTCTGTTTGCTTATTGAACTCCCTCTAAACATGATGGTATTAAGATCCATTATGCTATTCATTTATAAAATCCTGGTAAATCTTGCATGCAGATATAATGGTAATAAATGATGATAATTGGACTTAATAAATTATCCAGTAGTAAATTTTCTATTTAAAAGGTTTGGAAGTTTAAAGTTTCATTATTTTATTGAAATAATAAAAGAAATTGAAAATATTGTTACGAGTAATGGTAATTAGTTTAATCTTCAGTGGTAGGTTATAAGTCATCATTTTCATTACAAATGTTTGGTAAATATTATTGTAGATATTTGAAATTAATCATTTTTATTCAAATGTATATCAACCATAATATAAATATGTATTTTTTCATATCTCATGATCCATTATATTTGGAGCAGTCAAAAATTATTATATATTTGGTGCCCAATGTGGGGAGCAAATCCATAACTCTGTGATTAAGAGTTTGTTTCGATTATTATCTTGGGTATATTTATATATGAGTTTTAATAAATTACTCTTACAAGCATATATATATATATATGTATATAATATATAAGTAAATATGCAGATGGGTAAGCATATATATATATATATGTATATAATATATAAGTAAATATGCAGATGGGTAAATAATAAAATGTAAAAATAGCCAGATAATGTAATACAGGTGCTACTAACATGTCAATTGTGATTGGCTGGTCATTTACCAAAAAATGTTAAGTCGATACAAATAATATTTTATGTAGAAAATATTTTATCTTTAAAAATTAAAATTTCAAAAATATTTTTTTTTAAAAACAACCATTGAAATTTTAGATTATTTTATTTGAATGCAAAATCCAATTTAAAACCAAAATTTTATAAACTATAAACTGCTTTAATGATAATGATTTTTATTATACTTCAAATTATAAAATATATACGATAACCAAAATAGACTTGATGAAACAGAATTATTTTTTGTCATTAAAGAAAATTAATGAAACTGAACATAATGTATTTATGATCTATCAGTAAATTATTAAGTTTTGTATAAAAAAGTGAAACAAATCCTGCCATTTCAATCATACAAATGTATATTGTTTTGATATTTTAAATTTTTGGAAAAAAGTTTGCAATAAACAATCAAATAATAAAAAATTAAAGAAAATGTTAGATACTTTATTACTATTGTTTCATTTTGTTTTGTTATGTCTATTTTGGCTATAGCTATATAAAAAACAGTTTATTTTTGAATTTTCATTTAAGTATGCTGACTAGTTTTGACATTTTGATTTTTGAAATAAGTTTTAAAAAGTTGTTTTTTTATTGCGAAAAGCATCTATGATCCTGAAATTGTAATAATTTAATATTATGAGAATTTTTATTGATAATTCTTATTTTGTGCCAAAAATTAAATTATTAGATTTTTTTCCCATAATGAGTAATAAAAAAGCAAAAACATATAATTTCAATAATTATCGGAAAGAGTTTTTATTCAACGTGTATCGTTTTTGTTTATTGTGTAATTCTACAATAGCCTTGCAGAAAAGAGATAATCTAAACAAACTTTTTTACTGCTATACAACCAAGTTTTGATTGAGATTTTCCTCTGAAATCTATAATAAAAAAATCTGAAGTACAAAGATTAAAAAGATCTCTAAATTCACGGCAATCTTCATTCAAAAAAGTTGTTGTAAATCAACAATGACAATGGTGGCATCTCTCTGTGTGTGTCAAATTTTTATAAAGCACAAAAAATCTTTTAAAGATGTTGAGATATTATATATATATATATATATATATATATATATATATAGCTTATAACACTGTATTCAGATACACGTTAATGCAACGTATTTTCTTAAAGATTTTCCTATGGTTTCAACTGTCCAGCAGTCTTCAGACTGCTGGACAGTTGAAACCGCAAAAAAATAAAGAAGTTTTTTAAGAAAATTTGTTGCATTAACATGTATCTGAATAGAGTGTTATAAGCAATATATATAATTATATGAAGATATGCAAAGAAAGTGAAGGAGAAGAATGTTGAGATATTCAAAGAAGCTTTTTTTGGCTGCAGCTGATAACTTATTTCACAATTTTAAAATGGAGGTTGTCGGTGATATATAAGATATACAGCTTTCTAAACAAACTGTAACAAGATGAGCTGAAACCATGGTGATGGATTCAAAATCACAACTTAAATGAGATTTTAAAAATTGTTCATGGTTTTTAGTTTAATTTGATGAGTCATTTGGCAGTTGTGATATTTTCCAACTTACAATATTTGTAAATTTAGTATTTCCTAATTTCACTATAAATGAAAAATTTCTCAAATTTCTATATTTAAAAGAGTAAACCAGAGGAGGATATATACAATGTTTTTAAATCTTTTGTATTATCTGAAAATATTTGTCTTAAGAAGCTCATTTTCATTAATATAGATGGTGCTCCTTCTATGACTGGTTGTGCAAATGAATTTTTAACATTTTGTAAGAGGGGTATTAATTTTCTTAATTTTATTTTATACCACTGCATAATTCATCAATGATTACTATGTGGTAAAATGTTGAACCTTGATGATGTTATTAGTAGACTTATTAAAATAATCAATTCGATTCAGGTGAAAGCACTTCAAAGAATACTGTTTCAGTCATTTTTAGATAGCATTGATACAGATTATGGTGACTTAGTTCTCCATAATTCAGAGAGATGATTGAGAAAAGCTGATGTTTTAGAAAGTTTCCACAAATGTTGACCCATATACAAAATTTTCTATGTGAAAAAAATATTATTGTGCTGTTTTACTTTACAACAAGATGTGGCTGCAAAAGCTAGCATTTTTAATAGATCTTATAACTAAATTAAATGAATTATAGATTTTAAATAACAAAACAAAACAATAAATGTCACAATTACCTCCATTTATATATTTAAAATGAAACTGGATATGTGGATTTCTTAAGTTAATAAAAATGATTTGAAACATTTCACAAGTTTAAAAAAAGTTGAGTCAAAGATATAAATTTATGATAACAAAAAATTTGGAAATATTTTGCAAACCATTTTTTTTTTGCAATTTCAACATGCATTTCAAGACTTGAAAAACTTCATCCAATCACTCCATTTTTATGTCACCATTTTCTAAATTAAATATCAGATGTATTTAATATGGACATAGGTAATTTGGAAATGCAATTAATTGACTTACAAAATGACTTTATATTGAAATTGCATGATCTATTTGATATGATGTGTATCTCAGATTTACCATTTTTTCATATGAACTATATAAAATTTAAATATCATACTTATATGACTGAAAATCATCTTAATGACGGTTTATGCTTGGCTGTTTCTAATTAAAACCAAATTATTCAAAAATACATAGGTAAACATTTAAATAGACTAGCATATAAGAAGTAAACCCGCCATCTGCCCAGATAGCTAGCAAAATAAATAGATAGATGTATAGAAATATAGATGGATGGATAAATAAATAGATATAAATCTGCATAGATAAATGATAGATATATAAATAGTAGGTAGATAGATATGATGTATGGATAGATAGATATATATATATAGAGAGAGAAGGAAAAAATTTAAGCAAATAAAAATAATTTTTAAATGGTTGTGTTTTGTATTTTCAAACTTAAAGTATATAAAAATATTTTATTACAAAATTAGAAAGAAATGTCAAGTACTTTTTAAACTTCACAATCTTATTAATTTCATAAGAAATAAGTAATTTAGTAGTATAATTTTTATGACAAATATTTAAAAGATTTAAAAAGTTAAAAGAAATGATTGATATAAAATAAAAAAAGTGTTAGATATAAATTAATTTTTAAAATGACATATTTTATTGTTCATTAGATCCCCCCCCCACGTCTATAATATTTAGAAAGCTTAAAAGTTTAAAGCTAATATATTCCAATTCTTAGGATAGTTGGAATTAAAATATTTATTAAATTATTAACATTATATAAGTATTTTTTTTTAAAAAAATGCTATTGCTTTTGTTTTATTATTATTATTTCTAATCATTATTCATTTAAAAGCTATAGTTATAGAATACTTCTTACGTAATAAAAACATTGAATACCACTAGCTGAAATCTATACAAAATTTGAGCTTTTTTTTTTTTTTAAACAGGGAATGTGGCTGAAAAAATATAGCTATGAGGCATTTCAAATATTTTTTTGTAATGTATATAGTTGATATTAAATAAACACACATTAATACATATATATTATATTTAAAATAACATAGCCAAATAAAACTTTTAATTGCATATCATGGTTTTTACATTATTTCATGACATTTTAATATCTTATATATAAAATCCATATGAATGTTTGTCCATAAGAATGTGACATATTTTCTATGAATGCATATTTTTTTTCATAAGGCAGTCATGTGTCAAATTCACACACAATTAAAAAAAAAACTTTTATGTAAAGAATAATTTATGTGAAGGAAGAAATTCCACTATTAATAGTTTTCTGGCATGTTGTCAAATTCACATATCAAAAATAACAGGTGTACACCCAGGTCTCGTTTTATTTAATGTGATTTTGAAGTTATGCGATTTATGTTTCTTCTTAATATCTTTGTATGTGGCATTAATATCTTTGTATGTAGCTTTTTTTTTATGCGATAACTATTATTAGATCAGAAGTTGAGCTCCAATAATGTACTATTACTTTAAATATTATAAATTCCATGCACTCACATCATATTTAAAGTAACAGCGCATTATTGGAGTTTGACTTCCATCTAATAACTTCAATACTTTCAGCACTTTATAATAGTATTGTAATAGATTTTATGCAATAAAGAAGTTCATAATTCACTTAAAATCAGTATTTTCCCAATTATATATACACACATTAAATTTTACAAGACTATAATGTAAATCTGTTCAAACATTATAGATGAAAAATTCTATGTATGGTGATGTTTTTGCATTTTAAATCACATTCAATTTTTGCTTTTTATAAAAAGAGTATTAATCATTTAGTGTCCACAAGTTTATTTTTAAAAGGTGAGTAACAATGGTGGGCACAATTAAATTTGACAATTAAAATCTGATTTTTAATTGTAATTAACAATTTAAAAATTATGTAACGTGATCTGAAATGAAGGTGATGTGAAATGATGAAATTTGATTTTTAAACGGAATTGAAAATTAAAAAATTAAAGACAAAAATAAGAATTTAATTTTTAATTGTTAGTTTTAATTAAATTTTGCCCAACAGTGGTGAGTCAGTGTCTTTTTATTATCTAAGTTCTTATTTTTATTTTAAACTTTTAGTTTACTCTAATGGAGAGGAAAAAAACACTAAGAAAATGGATTTTTTTGGAAACAAAAATTTCAATTTTAGATCACTTAGTGAAATGTTAAGGATCAACAGCAATTGGAAAACATTTTAGTTGTATTTCTTCTTGACTTCGTTTAAGGAAAAGCTACAGTACCTCATATCACATCACAACATGATGAATCTGATGTCTCAAATAGTGATAATGTTGAAAATACCATACATGAATGAAAAAAAATGTAAATTACACATAAAAATATATTGTTTTGAATAAAATTAAATACTGTAGTTAATAAAAAAAGTAAAAAAAGTTTGTCGTGTATCAATTTTTTTTCAAATTTGAAATTTTTTATTAGTAATATTTTTTTTAATTTTTTTTATGTGAATTTTAAAATAATTTTATATTGTTGCTTTGCTTTTATGTGATTTTCGAAAATTACAGTAACCTATCCCCCATTTTTCAAGATAAGTTAAGCCTATTTTTGTGCGATTCCTTTTGTGCATGTAATAAGACCCAGATGTATTTAAAATTTTAAATATACAGGCTTAATTTGATTTCAAGCATTTATTCAAAGCAAATAATTCCACAAAGCAAAAAAAAAAAAACCTTGTAAAAGCAACAAATTAATAAAAGCTATCAGAAAAATGATGGCCATCTAGGTTGGCTACATTCATCATGCTTATTTATATAATATTAAAGTCATTTGTTTAATTTATATTAAATCTTTAAAAAATTGTTACTGGAACCAATTAAAAAAAGCTATTACAAGTATTATATTTAATAGTCTATAATTTTTATTATGAACCACATTTTATAAAGAAGATAATTCTGTCATTAATAAAATATTTTTTTTATAATCTGTAATTACTGTAAAATTCACATATCAAAATGAAAGTCATGCCATAGGCTGGGTACCTCTGATTAGCAAATAAATTATAAACAGATTTATACTCACATTTGCATGCAAAACAAATTTATTGTTTGTTCACATTATATTGATTATGAGATATTTTCTGTGATTGTATAGAATGTTTTTATTTTTATTATGGTTTTATTTTTTTAAAAAAAACAACAACTATATAAACATTTTCAAAATTAGTTTTATGAATGTGTTCATTAACAAATTTACATTAAATGTTAATTGATTAAAGATATTTTCTATGTATTATAAAGGAAATGACTGTATATTTTTTTACAGTTTACATTTAGTTATTTTATTTATTAAAATTGTAATTATATTTAGTGTCTTTATTTCATTTTTTTTAAAGATTTATCTAAAACTTTAAGCAAGGATTTGAAAGACACTTACATCATTTTTTTGCTATTTTAATCATATATTTCCTTCAACTATATTTTTCAATTAAAAAAATCTCTATTTTATCAAATCCTTTTGGGATTTTTTTGTTGTTGAATTTTATTAAAGGCATAAGTTCAAGTAATCAAAATATTATTAAGAATAAAAGAATTTTGCAAACAAAAAACATGATAAAAAACATTATTAACACAGAGAATTTCATCTGACCATAAAGTCTAATAAGTATATTTAAAAAAAAAACTTTTTGTCATTGATTTATTTTAGCTGTAGACAAATTTTATTAAAGTATAAATTTGAATAATGAAAATATTCTCTGTAATATTAGATATAAACTTTCCAATTAAAAAAAGAACAGTAACAATAATAATGTTGCTGACCATGGTCCCCTTTGACATTATATATGTATTTATTAGATTAATTATATTTTGCAAATCACTTATATTTACATAAAAGTTTTATGGAAACATTACATATTTGTTAAAAAATAAATATTTAATAATTTTTCCAAAAATGTAATCAGCAAATACAAGTAAAATTTTATCTACTTCTTCAATTAATATCTTAATAAAGAATAATCTATATTGAGCATGTGCAGGAGTGTTTTCTCCTAAGGAAATGTTTGTATCTTCTATTAACCTTTAATGTAACATTAATTTAAAAATTTCTATAAGCAAATTGAATTAAGTCTCCAACATTTGATTGGTAAATTACAGATTCAGCAGTAAAATATATTTATATTTGAAAATTATATTTGTTTTAATTTAGTTTCTAAAATTAATTAATAAGTTATCTGATAATTAAAGTAAATGATTTTTTTAAAAAAAATAAACTATTTATAATTGACAAAAAAAAAACATTTATAGCAGTCAACATAAAATATATTTTTTCCATCCAATTGCAAATTGCAATTAGTTTTCTTGTAAAAAAAACAACTATTTTCTAATAAAATCTAAATTATTTTTCTAAAATAATTTATATTTCACAAATATTTTGTGAAAAAAATAATAAATATCTAAAAAAGTGTAAAAAATATATGTTTTCATTTATTAAAATCAAAATGAATGAATTAAACTGTCAAAATTGATGACAAACACTCTCCTTCAGAGAGAACAAAAAACTACCAATCAGCATCATTGAAGGCAGTTACTTGCCTTATTGTAGTAGCATCAAATATTATTGATTTATTAGTTCTAAAAAATCTAAAAATGGCATCATTCTTTAGTATGTTTTTTTTTCTAAAATTTAAATGGCAAATCAGGGGTTAGACTATGAGTTAAACCTGAGAATAAATATTAATTTCATAATGTTATATGTTAAAATAAATCATTTTTTCTAGCTTCTGGAATCATAAGTGCAATTTAAAACTTATTCTGCTAAATGGTTTTGAAACATTAAATTTGCTAAAACATATATTTTTGGAGATAACTTTTAACATAAATCAATAAAAATAAGCCATGATTATTAAATCACACATAGTAATTATAGTACAAATGGGACATTGAAATGTCATTAATTTATAACTTAAATTTATAATTATTTTTTTAATTATTTTATTTAGTTTGATAATTATTATTGCAAAAATAGTTTATCAAATAAAATTTATTTCTACTGAGTAGTTTTAATCTAATCAAAATAATGCAATATCATTATAATAGTTTAATTTCTTATCTCTATAACAAAATTTAAATATTGTTGATAAAATGTATAAAGAATATAGATTTTAAACATTTTTCTCGAGTCTAAGAAATTACTTTATTAAGTCTGACAAATTTTAATTTATTGAAAAATCTTAACATATTAACTTCAATAAATTTATAATATGTTAGTAAATTATATAAAATTAAAAATGTCTATATGACTTTTTAGATTTTAATTTCTCTATTGATTTTTCAAGAAAAAAATGTTATAAATGTTTTTAATCACTGATGTAGTAGAAATTTATATCATGGCTAAACTCTCCATAGAGTAGTGCCACGCAGTGCAAGCC
This sequence comes from Epiperipatus broadwayi, assembly GCA_028023455.1. Classification (NCBI taxonomy): domain Eukaryota; kingdom Metazoa; phylum Onychophora; class Udeonychophora; order Euonychophora; family Peripatidae; genus Epiperipatus; species Epiperipatus broadwayi. The sequence goes on along the minus strand of JAQFVV010000030.1, from coordinate 62,419 downwards.
AAAGTAATCAATGGATGCAAGAAGTTTTGTGCATAAAATTGCTATCTTGCTTCTATTCATCCAATGTCTTTAATCTAGCATCTAGCTCATGGCTTTCATCAGTGAAGAGCCTTGAATTTGAGAGCATTGCACCTAGATTCAAGACTACTCACTGATGAAAGTCACAAGCTAGAAACTAAATTGGTGATATTGGATGAGGAGACACTAGATAGATATTTTATGCACAAACTTTCTTGAATCTAATGATTGCTTTGGTTTGCACTAAGTGTCACTACTGTATGTGAGTTTAGCCTCTGTGTTAACAGCTTGTGTACACATAAAAATGGATGATTATGTGATGTTTAGTGGTTTAAAGAAATTTATATTAATGTATATTAAAATGAAATATAATTGCAAGCATGGCGCTAGATAAAATATTTGCTTATTTACTCATAATTAAGTTTCAGTAAGAATGATGTCTGGTAAATTCTAAGTAATTACACTGACGTCATTCAGTCAAAAAACATTGTAAATAGTAATTTAAAGTGAGAATCTACTCACGCTCTCTTCAAAAGTTCTTCAGATTTGCTCATATAAAAGAATTTGAGTCATAGGAATAGGAGGGATTTTTTTTATTCCTGCATAAATACTATATCTTGGATTGAAGAGGAGAGTATTCATTTATTTAACACTCTCAAAGGTGCATGCTCAATTAGCTTGAAAGGCTGATATTGGAATGAAATTAATGTATAATGATAAAAAAAAAAAATATTAATAAAAAATAAATTATTACTAAAATACATGCCTTTTGTTAAAGCTTTTATTTTTTGTAGATGTTTTAATAAAATATATTATGGAAAATGGAAGTGGAAAATGAATTTTTTAAAAAAATATATATATAATTGCTTTAAACATGATTTAAAAAGTGATTTTGTTACAATTAATTAGTTATATTTTGACAAAAAAATAAAATGTAAAATATAAGTAACTATATTAAAGACTTCAGTACTTATAAGTAAGCACAGTCATCAAAAATGAAAACTACATTATTTGGAGATTTTTGGAGAGAGTCTGATTATTTTTTTCACATTTCTTCAACTTCCTGTAGTTATATATATATATATATATATATATAACTGGAAGTTGAATATATGCTAGGTAGCAAAATAATATATATATATATATATATATATATATATATATAGCATTATTTTGCTACCTTTGTGTTACTTAGATAGCAGAAATTTTTAAACTAAGATAATGTTAATTTCTTAGTTAAATATTTATATTCTGCAGCCAATGGGACTATTAACACAATCCTGTCTTGCCTACAGTGTTGGCTTTTATTTTCAGGATTTGAGATTATTTGCAAAACTATTTCAGAAAGATTTTTGATGAAATATGAAGATTGCTGAAACATGATTTTTTTTGTCTAGTTTATTAAAATACTTATGATTAATTTTACAAAAATATGTATAATAATTATTTAAAAACAAAAGTATAAATGATTACACTTTGATTTTATCTAAATATATTTTATTTTTAAAAATGCAAGTTAACAAATTTATTTATAGTTGTGAACAGAAAACTGTGGGAGTAAAATTTTTTATGTTTTATTTTAACATTTTTTAACATGGTATCTTTGTAATAATTGTAATATTTTAAAAATTATAAATTTAAATTTTAAAATAAAATTTAATAAATTTAAAGTGATTTTATATCAATTCATTCATATTTTAAATATAGAATTTATTCAACAAAGATGTCCCCGTTTTTCTTCTTCTTTACAGCATCTAATCAGATAAAAATTCAATGTTCTCATTCAATATTTCATTAATTCACATTATTATTTTTTTTTACATTTCTAAAGTTCAAATATGATTTTTTTAAATATTTGTTTATGTTTGTAATCTTATATTTCCAATAAATCAAATCCATATTTTAGATCCTAACATGGAATAAAAGATACTAAAATCAAATGTTGAATATTTTTTTTTTTTTTTATTAGTTGAAGAGTTAAGTGATCATTTAATAAATTTATACTGCTTATAAAGTATTTGGTGAAATATTTTCACATTTCAAAGATAAAAATGCACTATAATCTTATATAAAATAGTTTGGTAAAAATCATGTACTTAAAGTGTAAGATCTAGGTGCAGTGCTCTCAGATCCAAGACTCCTCACTGATGAAGGCCACAAACCAGAAATTAGTCTGGGGATATTGGATGAGTAGGCACTAGATGGGGATTTTATGTGCATGTCTTCTGGCATCCATTGATTATGGTAACTTGCTGTGTGTGGCAATATGTGTGGTGAGTTTTTGCCTGTTTAAAGTGTAAGTACAGAATTTGTATCAAAAAGAGAGAGCACATTTTTGCTGTTATAAAGATTTAAATACAATGGCTAAATATTTATACTAGAGAAAATATTACTAAGAATGATATTCTGAAAACTTGTGATAACATTATTAGTATTTATTAAAACAGTATGATATTTTTTTAACAAAAAAGCCTGTAAGTAGCTTGAATAAAATGTATAAATAGAGTTAATCAAACTCTTTTTCTGAACAATTTTTGAATGAAATTGGAAAAAAATCACAAAATATTAACACTTTATTTATAACTTAAAAACCATGGAAACATTTTTCTATATATACTTGATTTTAGTTCAGGTGTGAGCTTTGTTGTCATTGAATTAAGTATCACATTTTATTCTTTTATTTTTGAATGAATACTGGCATCTACTTTGATAAATGTATCCAGAAAACCTTAAAATAGACAGTAAATAAACAGAGCACATCAACAATTTCTTCAAGAAGATTTGTATGCAACAGTCATATCTTTAATGTTTACACAATATATATTAATCTCATTAATAAAATAATAATAACTTTAAATAGCCTATGTCTAGACCATGATTTTGTAAATAGCCTATTTTAATAGAGCAGATAATTTTATGTGATTTACTCGCCAAGGTTTCTAAATGTCACATGGTGAGGATTTTAACAGTTGCCCATGCTTAGTTTTGACTGACTAAAACAGATATAAAAATCATATATAATAACACATATTTATAAAATAAACAAATAATTGACCCTGAAAATGTAAAATAAATAAAAACTATATTAAAACTGTAATATTCCATCAAATATTTTCTATTTTATTCTACACATTGGGACACAATCCAATAATTAACTAATATTTGCATGGTATATGTTTTGAGTATCAACATTTCTTATGACATATCACTGAATACACTAACAATTATACCAACATTCTAATATCACTCTTATTTAAATATTAGATTCAATTTCTTTGATATTAATAATTTATTTTACAAACTAGTGATATTATTTTAATAAGTTCATTAACAATAGGTCAATGCATTTCAAATGTATGTAACTGATTAATTATTTATTATGTATTTATATATTTACTTGAACAAAATTTATTGTAATAATGACTGTTTTTCTTTTTCTTTTAAGTATTAATGAGTCATTGTAAATATGAAATTTTAATAAAATAATATTGCTAATTTAGATGTACAAACATTATCATAAAATATATAGTGCAAGTATTATTTAAATTAGAATGACACTTATAGTAGTGAATAATATCTCCTTTTATATCCATTTGAGGTGATTTAAGTTAAAACATACCTTGTATTCTTAATTATCAATATTCACACTATGTGGCAATGTATAAAATAAAGCAAAATGTATTGTTCATGCTATACTGAAGTTTTAACATACTATGTAAAATGCTAAACTAGTCAATATAATAAACCAACTAATCTAATTAAAACCCACACAAAATTAAAAATTCACTAATAATATGTTTTTATAATTGCAACTGAAATCCTAAAAATATTTTCTTCATATATTTTTTAAATATATATTTTTAACCTTTTTTTTTCCTCATGTGCCATAGCATTGGCCCAGAAGTGAACCTGCTAACCCGGGACAACTGCTTATAAGGCAGCTCTGCTGACCTCTCAACCACCAATGCTTGACCTTCTTTGTTATGTAATATGTGCTAAAAATCAACTTGTAAACTAAGTTAATTGTTTATTAAATAATTTGTAAATTCATGGATATCATGATAAATCATAGTCAGATATATACTTTTTATAACATAATGCACTATATTTTGGAAAAGATTACAAAATTATGTGTAAGTTATAGGAATGTTTAAGTGAATTTCTAATGTCACTAATTTATATTTTACAAGATACTATTATTCAATCATGATGAAGACTACCCAAAATGGTTGTGAATGGAAATTTATCTCTCTCATTAAAATAATAAAATAATTATGTTGTTCTCTTGTATTTATAATCGGAAGAATTGAAATATTCTTGACTACATTACGTAACTTTATTTTAGATTTCAAATAAATACAACCCCTTATATAAAAAAATCCCTGCATTTAATTAAATATTAATGCTGCTAAATAATAATATTTATTATGTTAATATAATATTAAATAAAATGTTTATCTTATTATTAATAATTCTATCTAGATTTTCTTCTATTCACCTAACATAAAAAATTGATTCTGTTTGAATTTAAAACAAATCTTTTAACTGTATGTTTAATCAATACTAACAAAACAGTTCATACACATTTTCACTTATTAACATATAATTTTGGAAAAGTTTATGTCATCCTATGTCAGGGGTGTTTATTGTAAACTTAAGTAACAAATAACCATTAAATAGTATTGTTATTATATTTACATCTCCAATTTGTTGTCTAACTTATGGATTTCATTAATAAGAACATTGGATTCAGATCTACAACTAATGCATTTGCATATCTAAAAACCATTTTTAACTAATTTTTAGTATCATAATAATAATGTTATATTACTAATTCATATGTCATTGCAATAATACTATGATCCAAAGACCATCGATTACTCAAACATATAATAATATGAGATAGAGTAGGGTAAAATATCTGCAAAATGTTAAGTATGCAAAGGAAGTCATACTATATTTTGTTTTAATTTGCCATATTACCCCAAAGTTAACTAAGACATATAGTTGCTATATAAACTACTGAGAGATTCATTTGGGGTTCAAAATATTATTTTGTTGGTATAAATGAATTGAAGCTGTTTAAAGATCATCAAATGCTTTAGCTAAAGCTATAAATCTAAGATTTTCTGACAAAAATCAAAAGACAATAAACAATATGTGGATCTGTTTATATGGGTATTATCACTTAATGTTCTTTATTTATTCAATTTAAATGTTTTTAAAATAAAGTGAAAAGAATTGCTTCCAGCAAAATATATGTTTTTGAACCTATAATCTTCCAATATTTCTAGCATGTAAAAATATTCCTACTTTCAATTTCACTGTAAATATATTTTGCTTTTGTGTATATTCACATCAATAATAGTTTTAAACCAAGAAAGGATTGTAAAATTAATAGAAAAAAGATGGTAAAAATAAAAGATTTTTTTGCCTTTTAATGAAAAATTTTGAATATTTCTTTATACATTTATTTGTACTAGAAGAGGTGAATTTATATACTGTGAAAAAGCATGGAAACATTTACTAACAATTTCAACTCATTTTTCTGCACAGGTTAGTTCAGTGGTAGAAGAACCCACACTGAAGCTTAATGTTTTTTAAATTCTGGTTCAGCTATGTCACTAATTTCTTATGAATTTTTGACCAAAACATTTTTAGATCATTTTTAATTTATTTAAACTCTTTATTTTATAATAAACAATTTAAAACAGACTTGTCAAATAGTTTTTTTTAGCTAATAGAAAACAAACAAAAAACAATTTCTGTGTAAAGCATAACTCAATTCACTTATTTTTAGTTAAAAGATATATTTTTGCCCTTGGATTGATTGTTTAATAATTTATGACTAATCAATGACAAAGGCTTTAAGATTGATCCCAATTTCAATATTATGAAGGCAGAGACTTTTATGTTTGTTTTCACCATATTAATAACTTCAAAGAGCATTTTTAGTCGTTTCAATATTTTTTCTCTATTCTTGATGCAATCGCTGTCGCCTTGCAAGCAAATAGTTGATTGCAGACGGTTGTGGTTTCGCGTCCCGGCCGATGATATGACATATGAAAAAAAAATAATTTTAAAATATTTGGTAAAAAATTTGATTTCTTAATAGCGTTTCCTCTCCTGAGTGTTTATCTATTTTTTTTTTTTATAAGGTATTAAGAATTTTAAACTTCTCTCTTAATATTTTAATAAATAAAATTAAATGCGTATGTGGCGCTTGAAAGAGAATCTATAACGAATGCACAAATATTAAATGCTTAGCGCTTTCGAGGCGGGTTGCCTCATCTCTAAAATTATATTTAATAGAGCAATTAAACCATTCAATAAATGAAAGTCTTTTAATTATATAACTTCCAGATGTCGTTTGTGTTTTTGCCAAGTTGTAAATACTTGGAATTTTTTTATCATCATTTATTTGTTTTTACTTGTTTACCTTATGTTTTTTTAAGATCATCTTAATTATTCATAAACATTATTAAAATTTTAAGTAAGAAATCCAAATATAAGACTGATTCACCAAGGGCTGTATTAATTACTTCAATTCAGCCACTGTATATATAGATATGTTGACCACATTTACATAATTCAAAATATGTTATATTCCATATATAAATGAAATGTATTAATATAATAAAAGATGAATCTAAATGTGTTGAAATGATTCCAGAATTTTTTGCTTCCAAAGCACAAGCTTGTGGTTAAGACCTGTAGAGGTCCCTAATATCGCATTTTTACACGCATATTCTTGAGGTTACAGCCTCAGTAAATATTAATTATGAATAAGATAAAAAAATATGTTTACAATCTCATAAGAAATACATTTTTGTTCCATATTTTTTTAGTTGGTTCAACTTATTTTTGTTCAATATCGAGAAAGATGATCTTCATTTGAGTTTCAAGTTGTAAAACTAAATTTCAAGTTAGTGCATATGATTGATCAATTTAATATTTTTATATATTTTCTGTGCAGTGACACCGTTTATGATATCTGCTGATGCAATACTTGAAATAATAGCATTGCAAGAAAGTATAATTGAATTTGACCATAATTTATTATTAAATCATTTGCCATGCCACATTTCAGCATTTGAAGTAATAGATTTGAGCTATGATTCAAATGAATTAAATCTTGAATCCACATCATATTAATTTATTAAACAACAATAAACCTTTTCCTCTTAATTACAACTATATGGTGAAGTTTCCTCCACTTTAGAACGGTAGAAATAGAAAGAAACAGTAAAATACTAATGGATTATGTTTTGTTAATTTTTACTGAATATATAGAACATAAGATGCAATTTACTATTAGATAACATCCAAAGTAGAAAAACTATTATTTAGTTAAATTAGTTACACTAAATCCAGGCTACACGTTTTTATAGTAAATGTATTTCAAATCCATCTTGTCCTTTTTTATTTTAAAAATAACTATGCGATACAATATATATTTGAGAATATATATGTAAATAATATTTATATGATTTTTAAAAAAAAATAGTTTGGTGAGTTATTTAAATGTATATTATAAAATAGAAAATAGAAAAAAAAGTAAAATTAAATTTCATTTGACTTATTTAAAAACATCAGCGGTTGTGGAAATAACAGAGTTAAAGTAAATATTTAAATGTAATATATTGCATTGATTTTTATAACCAAATTTATTTCCTTGTGCTGGAATAAATAGAGGTAACTATATTTTTTTTCTTAAATATATATAAATTAATTGGATTTTAACCTTTGGGAAATAAAAAATAAATGACTTTTATCCTGTTTGTATTTATTAATCATAACTTTGTGATTACAGTTCTTTAAATAATAATAATAATAATAATAATAATAATAATAATAATAATAATAATAATAATAATAATAATAATTATTATTATTATTATTATTATTATTATTATTATTATTATTATAAATATGTGACTTATTGACAAAAAAAATGTGTTGCATAGTTTTTTCAAATGTTTTACAACGATTTTCCCAGGGTTAGAAAAGCATTTTAAGGATAATGAGTGTTTGTTAGTATATACATTTGATTAATATTGCTGATTATACTACAATTATATCGACATTGGTAATTGTACATGATTGCTGTTAATGATACTTTTTGTATAACATACTATTGGATACATAAAAAATGTCCATATACTTTGAATTAAAGCTTTCATTTGCCTTGAGCTTAACTGGATTGATAAGATAGTATTTTGTGGTATTGACCAATTTTAGTGAGTGTTTAGAGCATTGTTTTTCATATAGCTAATTGTATTATTTAGCAGATTAAATGTTAAAGAAGGTTGTTAATACTACCTACTGTGATTATGGCAGCTTATAGGTTGGACCGCTCTCTAATAAATGACCATAAAGCTGCAAAAATGTCTGGGAAGAGACATGTTATTATATTGTTAGTTGGCATAATTTATTGACAAATATAAATGTATGCCTTCAGGTGTTGTTCCCTAACAAAAATATGCAATGAATACAACAAAAAGCAAACAGGATAAATGTTGCTGCCATGCTGCAGGAATGTGTAATCTTTGCTAGGATTGAGTTATATGATGGATGTGAGTAGCAGGCTGTCCATATGCATTTAACATAATTTGCTGTGTCAATTTTATTGTTCAGCAGTCACTGAAAACATGTTGTTGAATCCCATAGGCTTCATGGCATAGCCCACAGAGTGGATCGATATATTTTTGTACAGATGACAATACCATAGAAATGAAGATGCTAAAATCATGTGTGGGTTGTGTCTAATTAGGAAGTGAAAAAACATTGGTTTTAGGGCTCATTTTTTAAATTCACATAGAAATAAATGATTATTTAGTCCAAGCATAGGGAGGGGGTAATCATTGTTAGGTTCTGGATAAAGCAGTTTATATGTTTGTCAGCAAGTGTACTTAGAATTGTGGAAGAAGCTGATCTGGTTGGTAGTACATAGGACTCAGAGAATAAGATCTTTGAGATATGGTATTGAGAAAAGAGGTTTATATGTAGGCATTCCTTTCAGCAGGCACTGAAAGGTTTTGGAATCAATTGGTAGTATCTGCTATTAAATTAATAGATTTTTGTGTGTAGAACATTCAAATTCTATGCAAGCCTAGACCATTATACATGGGTTGGAAGTTGAGCTGACTTATGAATATTGATATTGTATTGCATTTCCAAAGCAATTTATTGTACATGAAGTTGATGCCAGAAATGATCAAATTTGATAATTTGATAATAGGTGATAGTATGTGATTTTTGTTACAGCAATATTATTTAATAGATGTATCTTAGAGTAAATTGATAGTTATGCCTTAGAAAGTGAGTTGGTAATTTGCAGTACAGAATCTTGTAACATGTTGGTATTGTGAGTCTCATACCATGGGAACCTTTGTAAAGTTGAAAACATAAAAATGGAGTATTTTTTTGAAACTTAGGAATATGATTTCTATGTGAATAGACTACATGCAGCTGTTTTTTGGGATTAAATTACCATTTGTAGGTTTCTGTGTTGATATTGAGTATGATTTCCAACATAGGAAGAACTTTCTAAGAAGGCACAAAGACAGTAACATCATCCATATAGGATATGCAGGGAAAGTATTGCTGTTGTGTGAAATTTGGATTTTGATAATTTTATTCGGTATTTGTTGTAAAAGTGGATTTATATAGAGTGTAAAAATTAATTTGCTTAGGGAAAACTCTTGTGATATTGACTGTATAATATTGAAGGATAGAGAATTTATATCATTGAGAGTGATGTGTAATTCATGATTCGGCACAAGGTTGGTAATTAGATATAACAGAGTAGGCGAGGTGGTGGTGTAAGGAAAATAAGTAGGTTAATGAAGATGGAATTAGAGCCTGCTTGTATGTCAAGTTGGACTGCAATGGGATTGTTTTTTATTTTATTGAACAGCACTTAGAATTGTCAAAAGCATGAGCCCTGCTTGGCTGGTGGAGTAGTCTTTCAGGGAAACTGTAAATGTGATAATAATGGAAAGATATGTGGCTCAATTTGGTCTTTGATAACTTTTTCCAAGTTTTCTAATGGATAGTGGACCCATGGATATAGGTCAGAAATTGGTTAAATTAGATGTAGTGTCAGATTTTTTACTGAAAGGTACTATAAAAATTGGATACAAATATTTTACCTTTTACACTATATATCCTCTAGGATAGGAAATTAGCCAGATCATGAATATACAGTTTAGCAAAATGACTAAGATGACTAAAGATGAATGCAAAAATTTTATGTCATCCAGAGTAATAAGAGTTTTTAATAGTGGCATTTGGAGGTAAATTGGCTGGTTTGGAAATATGTAATAGTGTCCATTGGTCCAAAACAGTGTACTCATGGAGTGAATACATTGTGGGTCTAAAGTATAATTTTAAAGTACAGATAAATAAAATGATCATATAATGTTTAGTACATATGTTTATGTCACTTTGAAGTGTCACATAGACCTTTGATGACGATGGGTTACATTTTCCAGCATGTCTATCCTCTTGTCCACATGTGCACTGGGTTAGGAAAATTTTTCTTTTTTAATTACAAGATAGTCCTTCAACTGTTTAATTGAAGCAAATAAAAAAAAATGCAAGTGTAATTCACATAAATGCAAGTTTTAATTACATTAGGAAAATGATGTATAGTATAAAATTTTATTATTAATAGTCACCATTTTTTCCACATTTATCATCATCATTGTTGTCAATAATTATCAATCTACTACACAATGAAGGTCTCTCTAAGCTTAGTCCATATTCTCTAATCTGTAGCCTATTTTCTCCACATAATTCCTGCACATGTTCTTATTTCGTCCATTCATCTCATGTATGGTCTCTTTCTGGGTCTTTTACAATTTTTTGTAATCCAGTTTAAGATTTCAATTTTCCACCTATTATCATCTCTTCTAGCAATATGTCAATTTCAATTCCACTTCAGACTTTTAATTCTTTCAATGATGTCAATAACACCTATTTGTTATCTCGTTCATATATTGCATTTTCAATTTCTTTTTCTTACTCCTAACATGGCACCTCTCCATAGTTCTTTGAGTGGTCTGAAATATCTATATTGCTTTTCTATTAAATGTTCGGTGGCACCTCTCCATAGTTCTTTGAGTGGTCTGAAATATATATATTGCTTTTCTATTAAATGTTCGAGTCCCATATCCATAAGTAAAGACTGATACAATTAATTTATTAAAAATCTTCCTTTTCAAACACATAGGCATATTTCCTTTTAATATTAAATCATTTCTGCCAAAAGCACTAAAACTAAGTTTAATTATATAATTAATTTGATTCATTATGTTTCCATCTGTAGTAATCATCTGACCAACGTATGTGTAGTTGCTAACTTCTTCTAATTCATCTTAATCAGTCTTTGTCTTCATGTTTTGAAAAAATCCATTGAATGTTACTTTAGTCTTTTTAACATTTACCTTGAGTTCTACTTTCTTACATTCATCTGATAATTCTTGCAACATTTTCTGAAGCTCTGAAGCATTATTTGGAAAACAACTACATCATTTGCAAAATCTAAATGACTTAAATAATCTCCATTTACTTTTACTCCTTTAACTTCCCATTTTAATCCACAAAGTGCATTTTTCAATATGGCTATAAAAAGTTTTGGAGATATGGAGTCATTCTGTTTTACACCCTTCTCAAGGTTAACCTTTAGGAAAAATAAAATAACATTTATATTATATATAATATATCAATAAATCGCATTTATATGTAATATTTTACTAATTGATATAGTTTTAATTGTATAACCAATCAACACTGATCCTACACATTATATGAGCAAATGCCTAGGGCGCCAATTCTATTAATGAATAAAATAAATTAACACTTGATTTGACATGGAATTAATGCTGAGACTCTTCTACTTGTGCCTAACTTATAGGTTAGCTCAGTGGAGGGTTACAGGAAGTCAATAACATATAGAATATCAATAAATGAAGGAAGAAATACTACAAACCATTAAAATAAATATATGCCTCATTTATGAATAAACCAAATGATGGAGGCCAGCAAAGTTTCACTTGTGCAAGTTAATAAATATAATTCCAAGTTTGATCTCTTCCATCATCCAAACATTCTCTATATTAGCTCAATATAACTTTAACAGAAAAAGAAAAGCTTAATAGTAAATAATTCCACTATTTAGCACATTTTAATCTAAATAGCTAAATTAATGTTAATTTGGGAATATGAAATAAGATCTCAGGGATTCTGTAATACAGTTTGATTAAAGAAGTTCTATTATCCAATAATTTATAACCATAAAAAAAAAATATAATGGAATATATTGAAGAATGTTTTACTGGACTAGCAATTAGATAATGAAAGAAATAAGGTATCTTTTAATCTCACATCATTGTCTAAATAATAAATTAACTATGCAATCTGTTTATAAGTTTACCAAATGGTAAAGCATTTCATGTAATGCCTGGATCAAGAGAACAATACTATCAGATTTCAGTATGTTTATTATCAAATTTACAAAGCAATGTATTTATGAAGCAATAGATACGTGGAATGTGGAAACTAAAATACGAATGCATATAAGAACAACTCGAGACAAAGTTTTGAATAAATAACCAAGCATTCATTTACATTTGATATCCAAATAACTATAGCGAATTCATGGTGGGACTGTTTGTCCTAATTTCTAAAGTGACAAGTAAGTTTGCTAACCTTGGTTTGAAATCATTTCTATTACATATTTTGTCATTTATTGATTAGACATTTATGAATATAAGTTAACAAATAAAAGAATGCCCTACTATTCTGACTTCGAATATATTTAGGCTATAACACATTTTTATTAGCGAACAACACTGAATAAATAAATATCTATATGGGCACAAATATATAAGTTGGAGAGGTCACATTATCAATTATAGGAATAAAATATATTACTAACTTTGGCTGTCAAAAGAGTAACTTTAAATAGTTCCATAAAGTAATTCTTTTAAATATCTATCGTTTTCATACATTGAAAATAAAAATAACCATTCTGATGATTTAATGATTTAAAGCATGATAGAATTCAAAATGTATATTTTCTGATGTGTAAGTTTAATAATATTGTACTCGCATGTCTGCAAGATAATTTGCATTACGTGCATGTGTCACATCTTACGCTATCACTTAAGATAAAATCAATATATTCACGTATTGTTAATTTATTTATGAATTACTAAACAAGTGTTTTACTACGGATAATGTCATAGACCAGCCAACAAATGTAACACTATATCTACTTTAATATTCAATAAAGAATTTAATCTATTTGTCTCACCACCAATTAAGTTACACATAACCATGATTCTATGATAACATAAAAAATAAACATTAAAAAAAAATTTAAGAACATGAGGAATAAATAAGCTTCTTGGCTAATAAATCAAATGACAAATAATGAATCCCCAACTACTATGAGGTATGGTATTAGTGTAGAACTTAATCTTATCACCAGAATAAGGGACATAAAGTACTAAACTTCATAAAATATCATTTTTATAATGCATACGTATGCAATCTAGGAATATATTTCACTCCTGGCAAATACTTGGATATAATAGGGGAGAGAGTACTCAATCCCAATAAACATAGAACACATCAAGAATAATTTTCTTTCTCATTGCTATTTAATACTTTTCAATCTATACATACAGGTAAATCACTGATTCCTTCAATTCTTTTAGAATAGGACATTATCCGAAATTAACAGAGAAACAGTTATATAACTGAATATTTCCTAATTATATAAAATAATTGCATAAATAAGAGTGTGAAATTAATTTCAAATTATATAATATGTAAATATTATGGTAAAGTAAATGGTAAACTAAAAATAGAACTTTTAGTTATAACAGACTATTAGCTGTTTTAAAATTTTAAATGACAATAATTATTATAAACAATATTTTACCATTTCTGACACAATATTTCTTTCATATGTTAGCTACTCTGAAAGCCAAAAATGCTTGCTTCAAGACATATATATATATATATATATATATATATATATATATATATATATATATATATATATATATATATATATATATATATATATATATATATATATATATATATATATATATATTGTGCCATTACAATTTAGTCACTAGCTAAATTTATAGTAATGTGCATGTAGAAAAGGTAAACCAAAATCATCATCACATTTTTATATAACAATAAATGAAGCTGTAGGGCATCGAAGTTCAAACCCTACAAGGTCCAGTTCTAAAAGCTTTAGATAGAAAGAGAGTGGGTCAACAATTATATGCTTTACTTGTTTGTGTGTTAATAAATCTCAAAAAGAACAGCACACACATTTAATATTTAAATTTTCTGTTAATAAGCAAAGTTATAATGCATACGTATAGGCAATGTATGTGTAAACTATTTAATTGTTGTATATTTCAACTATTCAACATTTTAACTTTCTTTAAAACTAACCTATGCTTGATCAATTCTAATATCTTATTCTATGCTTCTATTTTTCTTTTCTATAATTGTAATTGGGATTTAAAAGTTACAGATTTAATTAAATAATAGGGTTATAATTACTAAGCTAGCAATTATATTTTTTAATGTTAGTTTATGAATGATTTGAAATAAGGAAGTATGTGTGTACATTACATACAGAAATTTACATTTATTAAATATTGAAAGAAAAGGAAGGATTAAATCTGTCAAATTTTTTTTGTACAATTTTATGTTAAAAGAGGAAATCTGTTGAATCAGATATCTATTTTTGTAGCAATTTTGTTTTTGTAAATGATTGTTTGTCACTTTGGGAGCTTAAGATGGGTGGGAACTCTAATTTTGAAATTGTCTTATCTTAAGATCTAAAGAAGGAAGCTCAAAAATTTGAAATGTTACCTAGGTGTAAAAAAAAAAAAGAAAAAAGGATTTAAGTCTATTTTTTTTTGTAAAACAAAAGTGTCTGGAAAAAGGATTAAACTTTTCAGTTGAAAAATAATTTAGTTGAAAATAAATTGGAGATCTAATTAAAACGAATTTGTCCAAAAATAGCAAGTGATGCTATCTCTGATTGGTTAAGTTAGCTAAAAATTGGATATAAAAAGCTGTCTTGAAGAATTATTATTATGGTGATTATGATTCAGATTATTAGACTATTAAATTGAATGTTGAAAATATAAGAAATGACTGGCTAGAAAAATTATATGTATGTCCCATTTTTTCAGACCATCTGGGGAAGCTGCACATCATATAGGAAAGAAAAGATGTTTTGTCTAAAATAATATTCTACACCTTTCAACTGACCAGAGAAATAAGATGTTTTTAATAGAAGGAAGAAAGCATTCACCTGCATTCGATGAAAGATGAATTAATCTACCGATAAATATTAATCATCAAGTCCAATTAATTGTTCCAACAACTGATTTTAAACTCAAGAAAATTTATAAATGTGAAAACAACTGCTGTATTTCATCCACTAAAAGAATCATGCTTGACAGGAAGAGAAGAAAAATTAATATAATGATTTCCAAATTGTCCACTAAAGCAAATAACCTCAATAGAGTCATCATCATCAAATAG
The DNA here is from genome assembly GCA_028023455.1 of Epiperipatus broadwayi. Taxonomy (NCBI): domain Eukaryota; kingdom Metazoa; phylum Onychophora; class Udeonychophora; order Euonychophora; family Peripatidae; genus Epiperipatus; species Epiperipatus broadwayi. The sequence continues at coordinate 46,807 of JAQFVV010000030.1, read as the reverse complement.
TTATACACCTCAAGAAAGAGATTGTTCCCACGTAAAACGGAAATGGTAGCTGCAGAAATATAGACATTATACAAGACAAGTTTGAACCCTTGGAAATTTGCCACAAACAAAAGATTGGTAATATGACTTTTTATATCTATTTTCTTTATGATATCAGAGTCTTAATAAACATTTTAGCAATAAAGTGGTATATTTTATTTAAAGAACTTTTAAAGACTATTCAGATCGATTAAAAACAAGAATGTCTTACTAATAATAACTTTGAGCTTCATAAATTATCTTGAATGTATCAAAATTATTTGTTTATTAATTTTCCAGTTATGAAATATTAATGTGTAAAACAATTTTTTTTATGGTATTATGATTTTAGTTTTAACTAATATATTATTATTATTTTGGTTTTAAATAATATTTTATTATGGGATAAAACACGCACATACATAATAATATTTTTATATGTGTATAATTGCGAGTGAATGTGAAGTAACAAGTAGTATTAGAATATTAGATTATTTTGTTTCAAGTTAAGTATAGCATTTCAGAGGTAGAAGAGAAGGGGAGAAAATAATTTAAAACTTGTTTCTAAAACTTGCTCTTTCAATTCTATTAACATTTTTTTTTTAACATTCTACTTACATGTTAGATTTATAAAGTATGTGTGCTAATGAGCAGATAATATTTTTTTTTTCTTGAAATACTTTTCTCATGGAGTGAAAATCATGGTCAATGTGACATCCAACTTAATACAAAATACATTTGAAGGGAAAGGGAGAAGAACTTGAAATTAATCTGAGGATTGTCATATAATCAATTATTATTATTGTTATTATTCATGTCAATTTTCATGTATGTCTAGAAAATTTTATGTATATGTTAGAAGTGCAGTAATAAATATTAGTTTGTTTTATTAAATGAGGCATATATATTTCATTAAGTGTAGTCTTTGTTAAGTGTGATCATTCATCATCATCAGTGGTTGAATATCAGTTATTTAAGATATAAGTAAATATGCTAAAATTAAGCAATAATTATGAATTTCTTTATAAAAATTAGTTTTATGTTTAGGCTTAGTCCTAGAGCTGTAGTTGAAACCATTGTCATTATCGTTATTATTATCATCATCATCATCAATGTTTTAATTAATGAGCTGTTTAACTGTTTAAAGGCCATAAATAAATATTGATTTTATAATATTTAGTGATTTCTTAGTATTATTATAACCACATCCCATCATATATTTCATGCAAGGATGAGTGAATTGCCATCCTAAATTAGTTATACATAATCTGAGCTAGTAAACTTATAAAAATATTGAAACACATTTGTTATGCTACGATCTGAGAAATGATTTATGTCTAATATATACTCCACTTGGGTTTAAAGATGTTTTACTTTTACCTAAATATTAGTGTGTATAGTGATATGGCTCAAAAAGCAAAAGCTCCCATTTTTATTAGAAATAAAGTACCCAAAAAGGGGATTCAAACCCGGTACATGTGAAAGGTTATTAGATATAACCGTGTCTAGATTCAGATAATCTAGTGGCACCCTGCTAGACCATATTCACTTAGTATTTATTTAAACATGCACTTAACATCAAACCAAGAAATGAAAGTGGATAAGATCCACTGTCTGTATACCTGAGTTATATTTTATTGAATTGCTAGTGTACTCACCTCAACATAATTTCATATACCTGAGTTATTAATAATTTGCTTATAATTATTGATAGTGGGATATCTTGAGAAATCCAATGTTATTTTAAATAGTATGATCTTATATATATATATATATATATATATATATATATATATATATATATATATATATATATATATATATATATATATTGTTAGACAACTCAGATATGGTAATAGTTATTTGAACCATCTTTAATTTTGTTACACTGGATTTGTGATCCACCTTTAATTTTGTTACAATATATATATATATATTGAAGCAGTTGGATCTGAGTTCGATCCTGGCTTCATGTTGTTTACCCTAGTGCTAACCTTAAATTTTCGATGCAATGGGGCTTTATACGTTCAATCCACGCTAATTTCCATAATGAATAACTTGTTTCAAATACGTAGTAAAATTAATTAGTTTAGTTTTGATCAATTCTCTAAATAAATTCATGATAAAATATTCATGAATTTATATATATTAAATTGCGTGGATTGTGCGTATATATATTTGTAAATATTAAATATATATAATTGTTCGAAAGTTTCATTGCGTCGGGAATACTTGTTTTTTTTCACCTTTAAATAATTTGTAAAGTTTCATAGATTAAAAGCTACATTCCTTCGATAAGCTTTAAAATTCTTAAAAACAATAGTAAAGTTTTATGAATTGGAAAAAGATAAGGATTCATTTTTCTAATTAAATCATTTTCAAATCTTAAGAATTCATTTTCAATTAGAGAAGGAATTCAAGCTAATTAGTTTGAAAGCCTTATCGAAGGAATGTATTTGAAAACAACTAATTATAAAAAAACAGATTGATAATAAAATGAGTGTTAGCCTTAAGGCATCTGGACAATATATATAGCCCTGAAAAGTCAGGAGGAAAAAAGGCTAGCTTTGTTGTAGAGTAGTGCAGTGAACTCTGTGCATATTAATTTGTATTTCATCATGATAGAGGGCTAGAACATCAGGAATCTGGCTACGGTTCCTAAAGTCCCGAGAAATCTTCAATGGAGCTGCTGAACCTTTTTCCGGACCGATCATTCTGCTAAAATTATGAAAGCTACTAAAATACTGTTCCAGTAGTCAACCAATGATTCCTACATTTTCAACAACTTGGAGATGTAACTTAAGGACCAGCGGAAGGGGTAATATATTTCTATAATGAACGTTAAACTTTCTGGCCAGTTCAAACTTTATTTTACACTCCTCCTATTTAAGAGCTTTTTATTATTTAATGTAAAAATCTTTATAAAATGCTACTATAAATTTATATTGTAATTCTTTCAATCTCTAGTCTTTAAACTTTTTCTTTTCTTACCTGGCGGTTCTATTAACATATTATATATATGTATTTATCATGTGATTTATTAATGCTATTTAAAAATTATATGCCAATAATCTTTCAACTCGATGAGCTCCTCTTTTCTATTTGCCTCATGCAAATATTATAATATTAATTTCAAATAGTAATTCTCGCCCATTAGAACTAAATTTGAAAGTTCTATTAATCATTGAGTCGAAAGAAAATATTACATGTTTATTATTTTTATAATTGGCTAATAATAAACTATTAGCTCCATTTTTCACCTATGTCCCCAGCTCCTAAGTTACAAGTATTTATATCTATTCATATAATGTTAAAATGGTATTTTCTTGCTTCACTAATGTTGATTTATTAATTCAAATATAATGTTAAATGTTTTTATTGCAAAAAGGGCCGATAAAGGGTTAAATAGATTTTAATTCAACTTTTGTTGTTATTTTGTATTAAGATTCAGGAAGAGCACGATATTAGGGCATAAGTAATATAACTTACAAATACTTTCAAATAGTTTGTTAAAAGCTCGTTTGTCTTTAATTAATTGATCAAGTTATCACGTCGAGCATTCTACTGGGTTTTATTTTTCAACGATGACCATCAAGTCATCATCATCGAACATTGCTGACGCAGGGCAATCTTCCGCTCCGTTAGGCTGGTCGGTGATCATATTCTCTTATTTAAATTTCTCAAGGAAGAAAGTACCTCCTTTCGTATGCATTAGTCAAAGGGTATAAGACTTGTTAGATGCAAGCTGTCATAGGACTTCAATCATCGACTAGCGATCATCTTTCAATTTTACTCTCTGCCTTGTAATTCGTCAGTACCATTGCATCTTTGTCCCGGTAAAACCCGCTCCGTGCTCGTAATTTGTGATGAAGTGATTTAAATTAAAGTCGAACCAATTCTCAAATATATTTAGTTTAAATCAGTTTTCAAATCAAGATTAAAGTTAGGCCTTAAAATACGTTTTGCTCTTCATGAATAGATTTCCGAATGTGAAAATAAATCTCACATTCCACCGTAATAAAATTAGAACAATCATTTCTGTTCTTAATGAATACCTTTATCAGCCTTTATATTTCTTGTTGGGGGTTGTTGGGGGCATAGGCAGAGACTTTCAATTTACGTAATACTTGTTGGCATATGATAAGGACCGCCACTCTTATTATATTTATAAATTCTTTTAAAGACTAGAGGTAACTAATGCAATCTATATTTTAGTGAACAAAACAAATTATTATTATTATTAAATATTTTCTAACATACTTGGTTTCTTAATTCATCATTCTTTTTATAATTATTTAAATGTTAATACTCACTGTCTGTGTTGGCAACCCAAACATACATAAGATTCGATTTATAAAATTATTCAAAGTATATAGATTCTCAGATATTAGTGTTACTCAGGAGTCTCTAGACCTCACCAACCGTTGAGCTAGTTCTTGGCGCATAGCACTGTGCTGTCGATGTCTGCTATCTGAGTTGTTGAGTTGGGTTTGAATTCAGTTTTGGTTCAGCTGAGTTTGAATCCGACTTGACGTGCAGTGGTGGTGGTGGGTTTCGACCGGTACAATATATATATATGATAACAGATGGCATTCTACCAAAAACACCTCAAGCGTAGTTTTTCTGTTTACATAAATGTCAGAGCGAGCATTCACTATCTCTAACTTTAATTCCACTCTTAGATCATGATTTCAAGCTATTTGCTATTGTCAGTGAAAGACAGGAATAAGAAACTAGATCTAAACACAAACTCTGAGCATTTATGAAACAGTTTCTATTCAGCTTGCAAGTGTGAATCTTTTAGACACATTAATGTCTTCAAAATCAGCATAGCAAGCCAGATAGCTACATGGGTCTGATCTCAGTTCAGCATCACCACATAGTAGAAGCCTCTGCAATATACATCATTGCAAGAAAGACCTCAAAGGTACATTTATGAAAAACAAAAAACACAAGTTAAAAACGCTTGTATTTATGATAACAGATGGCGTTCTACCAAAAACACCGTCAAGCGTAGTTTTCTGTTTACATAAATGACAGAGCGAACATTCACTATCTCTAACTTTAATTCCACTTTCAGATCATGATTTCAAGCTATTTGCTACTGTCAGTGAAAGGCAGGAATAAGAAACTAGATCTAAACACAAACTCTGAGCATTTATGAAACAGTTTATATTCAGCTTGCAAGCGTGAATCTTTTATACACGTTAATGTCTTCAAACTCAGCATAGCAAGCCAGATAGCTACATGGGTCTGATCTCAGTTCAGCATCACCACATAGTAGAAGCCTCTGCAATATACATCATTGCAAGAAAGACCTCAAATGTACATTTATGTAAAACAAAAAAACACAAGTTAAAAAACTTGCTAATGCTTGTATTTATGATAACAGATGGCGTTCTACCAAAAACACCATCAAGCGTAGTTTTCTGTTTATATAAACGTCAGAGTGAGCATTCACTATCTCTAACTTTAATTCCACATTTATATCATGATATCAAGCTATTTGCTATCGCTGACGATAGCAAATAGCTTGAAATGACGATAGCAAATAGCTTGAAATCATGATCTGAAAGTGGAATTAAAGTTAGAGATAGTGAATGGTCACTCTGACGTTTATGTAAACAGAAAACTATGCTTGACGGTGTCTTTGGTAGAACGCCATCTGTTATCATAAATACAAGTGGTAGCAAGTTTTTTAACTTGTGTTTTTTGTTTTTCATAAATGTACCTTTGAGGTCTTTCTTGCAATGATGTATATTGCAGAGGCTTCTACTATGTGGTGATGCTGAACTGAGATCAGACTTATGTAGCTATCTGGCTTGCTATGCTAAATTTGAAGACATTAACATGTCTAAAAGATTCATGCTTGCAAGCTGAATAGAAACCGTTTCATAAATGCTCAGAGTTTGTGTTTAGATCTAGTTTCTTATTCCTGTCTTTCACTGACGATAGCAAATAGCTTGAAATCATGATCTGAAAGTGGAATTAAAGTTAGAGATAGTGAATGCTTACTCTGACATTTATGTAAACAGAAAACTACGCTTGACAGTGTTTTGGGTAGAATGCCATCTGTTATCATAAATACAAGCGTTAACAAGTTTTTTAACCTGTGTTTTTTTGTTTTTCATAAATGTACCTTTGAGGTCTTTCTTGCAATGATGTATATTGCAGAGGCTTCTACTCTGTGGTGATGCTGAACTGAGATCAGACCCATGTAGCTATCTGGCTTGCTATGCTGCGTTTGAAGACATTAACATGTCTAAAAGATTCACACTTGCAAGCTGAATAGAAACTGTTTCATAAATGCTCAGAGTTTGTGTTTAGATCTAGTTTCTTATTCCTGTCTTTCACTGACGATAGCAAATAGCTTGAAATCATGATCTGAAAGTGGAATTAAAGTTAGAGATAGTGAATGCTCGCTCTGATGTTTATGTAAACAGAAAACTACGCTTGATGGTGTTTTTGGTAGAACGCCATCTGTTATCATAAATACAAGCGTTAGCAAGTTTTTTAACTTCTGTTTTTTTGTTTTTCATGTATATATTGAAGCAGTCGGATCTGAGTTCGATCCTAGCTTCATGTTATTTACCCTAATACTAACCTTAAATTTCCGATGCAATGGGGCTTTATACGTTCAATGCACGCTAATTTCCATAATGAATAACTTATTTCAAATGCGTAGCAAAATTAATTAGTTTAGTTTAAAATTGATCAATTCTCTAAATAAATTCATGATAAAATATTCATGAATTTATATATATTAAATTGCGTGGATTGTGCGTATATATATTTGTAAATATTAAATATATATAATTGTTCGAAAGTTTCATTGCGTCGGGAATACTTGTTTTTTTTCACCTTTAAATAATTTGTAAAGTTTCGGTGATTAAAAGCTACATTCCTTCGATAAGCTTTAAAATTCTTAAAAACAATAGTAAAGCTTTATGAATTGGAAAAAGATAAGGATTCATTTTTCTAATTAAATCATTTTCAGATTTTAAGAATTCATTTTCAATTAGAGAAGGAATTCAAGCTAATTAGTTTGAAAGCCTTATCGAGGGAATGTATTTGAAAACAACTAATTATAAAAAAACACATTGATAATAAAATGAGCGCTAGCCGGAGGCATCAGTGAACAGTATATATAGCCCTGAAAAGTCAGGAAAAAAGGCTAGCTTTTGTTGTCGAGTAGTGCAGTGAACTCTGTGCATATAAATTGTATTTCATCATGATAGAGGGCTAAAACATCAGGAATCTGGCTGCGGTTCCATGAAGTCCCTAGAAATCTTCAATAGTGCTGCTGAATCTTTCCGGACCGATCAGACTGCTAACATCATGAAAAGCTACTAAAAATGCTGTTCCAATAATCAACCAAATGGTGCCTACGTTTCACCGACTTGGATGTGTAACTTAAGAACCTAGCACGGAAGGGTAATATATTTCTCATGAACTCTAAACTCTCTGGCCAGTTCGAACTTTATTTTACACTCCTTTTTAAGAGCTCTTTATTCTCTAATGTAAAAATCTTTCTAACACCTTTTATTTACGCTATTGTAAATCTATATCTTAATTCTTTAATCTCTAGTCTTTAAACTTTTCTCTTCTTACTTGGCGGTTCAGTTAATATATATATTTGTGTGCTTTATTAATGTTCGTTTATTTAAAATTATATGCCAATAATCTCTCGACTCGATGAGCTCCTTTGTTCTATTTGCCTCACGCAAATAATATATTAATTTTAAATAGTAATTCTCACCCATTAGAACTAAATTTATAAGTTCTATCAATCATCGAGTCGAAAGAAATATTACATGTTTACTATTTTTATAATTGGCTAATAATCAATTATTAGCTCCGTTTTTACCTATGTCCCCAGCTCCTATCTAATACACAAAGGTTTATATATTCACAAAATGTTAAAATATTATTTTCTCGTTCCACTAATATTTATTAACTCAAATATAATGTTAAATGTTTTATTGCAAAAGGGCCGATAAAGGGTTAAATAGATTCTAATTCAACTTTTGTTATTTGTATTAAGATTCAGTAAGAGCACGATGATTAGGGCATAATTAATATAACTTACAAATACTTTCAAATAGTTTGTTAAAAGCTCGTTTGACTTTAATTAATTGATCAAGTTATCACGTCGAGCATTCTATATGGGTTTTAGTTTTCAATGATAACTATCAAGTCATCATCATCGAACGTTGCTGACGTAGGGCAATGTTCCGCTCCGTTAGGCTGGTCGGTGATCATATTTCTCTTATTTAAAATTATCAAGAAGAAAGTACTTCTGCTCCCTTCATAGTAGTCAAAGGGCGTAAGACTTGTTAAATGCAAGCCGCCATAGGACTTCGATCATCGACTAGCAATCGTCTTTCAAGTGGATTTTCCGGAAAAGCCTGCTCGGATGCTCGTAATTCGTGATGAATTGATTTAAATTAAAGTCGAACAAATTCTCAAATATATTATTAATTAAATCTGTTTTCACATCAAGATTAAAGTTATGCCCTAAAATACGTATCTTGCTCTTCGTGAATAGATTTTCGAATGTGAAAATAAATATCACATTCCATCGTAATCAAATTAGAGCAATCATTTCCTTCGTTAATGAATACCTTTATCAGCCTTTATATTTCTTGTTGGGGGCATAGGCAGAGACTTTCAATTTACGTAATACTTGTTGGCATATGATAAGGACCGCCACTCTTATTATAATTGTAAGATATCTTAAAGACTAGAGGTAATTAATGCATTCTTTATTTTATGAAACAAAACAAATTATTTTTATTAAATATTTTCTAACATACTTGGTTTTCTTAGTTCATTATTCTTTTTATAATTATTTAAATGTTAATACCCGCTGTCTGTGTTGGCAACCCGAACATACATATGATTCAATTTATAAAATTATTCAAAGTATATAAATTCTTAGATATTAGTGTTACTCAGGAGTCTCTAGTCCTCACCAGCCATTGAGCTAGTTCTTGGTGCATAGCACTGTGCCGTCGATTTCTGCTATCTGAGCTGTTGAGTTGGGTTTGAATTCAGTTTTGGTTCAGCCGAGTTTGAATCTGATTTGACGTGCGGTGGTGGTGGGTTTCGACCGGTACAATATACCTCTCTTCAACACACCCATATAAACATATATATAACCTGCATAAGAAATCATATTTAAATATTAATTGTTTACCAACATATTACAAACTTGGCAATACATTAATCCGAGATGGTCTTAAAGTCAAAGAAATAGCATGATAAAATAAGCAAATGCATAAATAACAAATAATAAATATGTCTACCTACCTATAGTATATCAATAGCAATAAACAAAAAAAGTCACTTCTTTTAACTTAAAAATATTCACTTTTATAGTTTACTTTTAACACAAAGTTTCCTGAACAATGTGAAGATAGGGATGGTGATTCCAGATGAGTACGTGTTAGTAAAAAAAACATGAAAACAAATTCCTTTATGATAAACATTCACAACTTAAATTTAATTCAGTGATCTCCAATGTTCTTATCAAAAAGGTAATTGAGCTTACTTATATGTCACATAAGTAATAAACTTTTATACAATGACTGAGATATGGAAAGATAGTTTCAGCTATGTATTTTTTTTATAATGATCATTTAATTAATTCTAGAAAATTTTTATCTTGGCAGTAACTTTAGCAAGTTTTCAAAAGAAAAAAAAAACATTAACTTGACATAGAGTTTATACATTGTCAGAAATATAATTATTTTGGTCCGTTGCTACTTAATTATTTATGTAAAATCTGCAGTTTATTAAGCAATAATATTTTGTTTTTATAATAAATTCACACATTGAGGAGAACAAGAAATATACAATATTAATTTCATTCCACTTGACTTGAGTCATATAAACATTAAATAAAAATCAGTAATCAATTAATAATTTGTAAGCCACACATTTACTTCTTTAATAATAAAAAAAACACTTTTATAAGCATGAAAAATAAACAAAAGTTATCATTACGTAATAGTTCAAAATATAGCATAATAAAGTACACATGCATCCTCTTGTTTTAACTTGACTTTTATATAAGTAGAATATAATTTGAGCTGAGAATCTGTAGTAAGTTTTGTTAAATAGTACTGCATAGATTTCCTTAAGATATTATAAAGTTCACACAATTTTATTAAAGAATTATAAAGTTTATACACTTTCATTTTCTTTTTAATAATAATAATAATAATAATAATAATAATAATAATAATAATAATAATAATAATAATAATAATAATAATAATAATAATAATAATAATAATAATAATAATAATAATAATAATAATAATAATAATAATAATAAGCATTTATTGTTATAGTGTCTGTATACAATTGTATACAATTGGCTTGAAAGGCCGATATTTGAATGTAATACTACTACTACTACTACTACTACTACTACTACTATTACTACTAATAATAATAATAATAATAATAATAATAATAATAATAATAATAATAATAATAATAATAATAATAATAATAATAATAATAATAATAATAATAATAATAATAATAATAATAATAATAATAATAATAATAATACTACTAATAATACTAATACTACTAATAATAATAATAATAGATACAAGCAAACAAAGTACATTAAATTAATCAGCATAGAAATACATTTTAAAGATGATAGAGTTAATTTAATATTTAACTGAATGGAAAGAAATGAAGAAAAATATACTTTTCTTATAATTTAGCCTGTCATCCTTGCTTAAAGCTGTCTGGCAGCTAAAATGCCCATAATAACTTTTATAAAGAAAATAATGTTTAAAATTTCACTTTGGAGTTTAAACTGACTCGATTTCTGGAAGAGATAGAAGAATTGGAAAAAGCAGAATGAATAAATAAATGGATGAAACAATAATGAATTTCTATTACTGATGATCAGTTAAAAGTATCCCTTCCATTAACCAAGAGTTCATATTTATCCTCCAAAGGTTAGCTCCACCCTTTGCACTCAGTAATTAAGGAAAAAATATTCAAGAAATCTTTTCTTGGAAAAAAAAATCATTTTGATTTTCTAAATTAAATCAAATAAAATAAAGTAAATGATAATTTTTTTTACACTTTTGAAATAAATGTATATTAATTAATTAGTAAAATAAATATAGTAATTGATAATACAATTTAGTTTGTCAAATAATTTACTAATCCAGATATCCAATAGTCACTCAAAAATGTACTTGCAAAGTTATTAAAGAGATTTACTGTAATTTAAATCTTTTATTGTAGATGTAATATTTGTACTGTAATTAAATATGAAAATGAGGTGAAGAGATGATACAGACATACATACATACACATATGCTGCTACATAAATACTGAATTATACTGATTAAATGTAACAGATATGGTTATGGATTAAACATATTTCACTAATTAAAGTACCTACACATGGATGGGTGTTCCGAAGAATAAATAGATCATAAAACCATCTAAACAAATACCAAACACTATTCTACAAATAAATAAAACAATTTTATATCAACTTAACTTGCACATCAACAATTTCTATAATAATCCACCCCCTCTTTCTACTGTTAAATATTTTATCAAATATCATAATAATTACTAAATGCTTATAAGATTCTCAATTAACATTTATAAACAAATTTAACATAGATTTTTATACCATTATCCAAATGTTTTTAAAATTTTAACGATCTTTCTTTTTTTTAGTTAAATGCAGTTATTCCCCTCTGATGCAGTATACCTTAATTACTTGTGGCCATTCAGAAGGTCATAAGATCAGCACAATGAAGGAATGTGGAAAGTTCACATTGTGCCAATAGTGGTCAGGGGTACCTAATAAAAAAGGATGAATTGTGATATAACTTAATGTATAATTCGGTTGAAAAGCTCTTGGGATGTTAATTGGAGTGTACCAATCATTATTTTTTTTACATATATCTAATAGTGGAAGAGGTGAATGGATTGCATCAGGAGTTGTTGGTATGAAAGCTAAACTAGGGAATAAGTATTGGTTGTCTGTAAGGCCCTGATAAGTGCTTATTCATTAATTTTCTAATCTATTGTTTATTTCCATTCCAAGATATGACTTGTAGATGTGGGTGCAGGTCCATTCACATCATTACACATATCATGCATCATTCATATTTCTAATTATCACTCAGAATATCCATCTTGCAATAACACTTTATTTTGCCATAGATATTGCTAATAGCTCAGTCATTAATAGATCTCTGGATTAATGAGCAGACAGACACACATGCACACATACTGTCTGTTAGTATGATTTTTTTTATTAATTATTTATTGTATAAAATCTTTCATTTGAAAATGTAAAAGTTATTTATTTCATTTATTATTAGGAAGTATTTGTAATTTATATATATATATATATATATATAATTACAAATACTTCCTATATATATATATATATATATATCATATATATATATATATATATATATATATAACTGACTATATCTGTCAATGCTGATGATGGGTAGAATGAGGATAATGATCAATCTTATCTGATCAAAAAATCTAAAAAAAATCTAATTTAATCTATTCTAGTCTAGCTCAATCGAGCCACCATTATGTGATAAACCATCACAAAGCATTAATAATCTTTTCTAAAGCCTAATTTTGGCTATATGTAAAACGAAAGAATAATGAGATTATCTGCTCCAGACATCAACAATTCTATCAAGATTACAAAGCAAACTGAAATAAGCAGTGAAATCGTATATCATTGCCCTAAACAATAATATATGATTTAGCTAACTATTTGATTAACAATTTAATGAAAATCAAATCCAATCAATAACTAAAGCAGATTTCAATATACTTTATTAATCTATTGTTATTGTAGTAATTTAAATGTACTTTAATATTTAATGATACTGCATTTTATCTAAACAGATGAGCTTCTAAACAACTATAATTGCATTTTACAAAACATTTTTAAATATAGGCACTATTTTAAATGTTGGAACAAAATAATATTTGACTCAAATGTATATCTAGTTTAATGAAACGCTAAATACAAGGCATAAACATTTCATTGTATCTTTCAATAAAGCAATACATAACTATTTCTTCTTTAATATTTAATTAACAATATTCTATTGAAATCAACTAGTTTTTATATCCTTTTGGAAAATACTTTGAAAACCTATGCACTCCTTTAAATGTTTAACAAATTTATCTATGTCTAGTTTTATAAGAAGCTATAATGTAATGTATAAATAATTTATTCATATCTTCCAATAAAGCGATACTTAATTATTGCTTCGTTTATATGTTAAAATAGAATACTTCACAAGAATTTATTGTCAACAATCTATTAGCTAATTTCTAACTCTACAATGTCCAATCATATTCTATGAAAGATGTATTAAGTTTCCATTGGATGTTTATTGACCTATAATTATTAATATTATTTATTTAAACCTTCAAATAAATGAATATGAAATTGATTTCGGTAATAATTAAATTATATGATTATAATTGACATTTAGTCCAATTCAAAAATAATATTCAATTAAACCAGTCAATGATGTTTGTACTCTTCATTTTAGAGAAGTTTAAAAAAAAAATATTTAAAACCAGTTATTTTAAACCAATGATAAAATACGATCTATTTAGATTTTTATGACCAGACTAAACAAGTAGAGAAATGATTGACTCTATGCTAATAACATTTACCTGTAATATTAATTAAAATATATGTAAGCAAATACTCGAATGGAGAAATAAATATAAAGTTTATACGTAATTAAGATAAAAAAAAAGTATAATATACAAAACATATATTTTATATTCTAGTTCACTTACCAAGCTGAGTTTGAATCTTGAACCGAATTTTAAATTACAAAATCATCTTACACAATCCAAATAAAATAATTAACAGAGTCTTGACATTTAAATTAACTCAATTTATTGAATTACATAAAAGAAAATTGGTAAGATTAATAACAAAATACAATAGGAAATTAATGTATATTTCTGATTGATTGAATTAATAAAAAAATGATAAAATTCCTGTGGGTAACTCTTAACTATGTTGCAAAAACAATAATGACACATATATAAAAAAAATGAATGAATGGAGAGATTTTTTAATACCTTACTGAAAATCTTTATATAACAGATACCAAATATATGTAATTGAATAAGATTGAACCCTATTTGTTCATTAAAATAATAATCGATAAATAAATATGAAATAAAATGATATATTTAAACCTCTTGTCTATTCGATGTTTTAAACTAAATATTATACATATAAAAATCAAATTGGATATTAAAAAAAAACATCAAGCTGTATTAATATATATACTCAGACAAGAGTTCAAATAATTAGTAAAGTAATCTCTCCGAGCATTTCATTGCCTAAATTCTATTACACCTAAATATGATTCAAATAAAATACAAATCATCCATTTAAAAAATAAAAAAAATAAAATCATACCCTAATTAAAAGTCTGTCCATTTTCATTATCCATTGATTAATCATAGCTTCTTTATGTCCATCCTAAAGTGTGAAGGTGAATTTACTTCCTTATGTAGCGATAATAATGTTCAGATAGAATAATACTGTTAAATTAAGTGAAGAATTTTAATAACAGCTTCTTTTTCTTCTTTCTCTCTGAACTAGAAGATTGGAGCTTAAATTGCTTGCTAATATGCATTAATCCAGTTGATTTTCCTGGCTTGAAACATGGTATCCATCGAATAATTACATCCAATTTTTTTTTCTTTTAAAACCTAGGATCTCTTGCCTTTAAAAATAAATAAATAAATAAATAGCCAATTTCATATAACCTATTTTTTTAATAGGTTTTCCTTCTCGCATTTTGTTGCCATCTTCTTTGGAACTTTTTTCACAAACTGCCATTCAACTGAATGAATGGGCAGATAACTTAGGTTTCTATTCTTCCATATTTTTACAGTTAAACAGTTTCAAAATTATTGAAGAATTTTTATTTAAAAGAATTCAGAAACACACCTGTTCTTGGAAATGACAAAAAAATGATAAATGATGTTTTAAAGTCTCTTCTGGCTATTTATATTATCTCTTTCTGATGTTATAGATGTCATAATAACTATTGAAATTTACTAAAATAAAGCTCAATGGCAAACAATATGTTTCAGTGTTTTCCTGCTTTACATTGCAGAAATGAAATCTAAGTTTGATATGATTTTTCCTATTATTTTTAAACCAAAGTACAGAATTGATATAACAACCTTGATTCACTTTTTAAAGATAAATAATTTACATATATATTTTTAATAATAATAAATTTTTTAATTAATTTATAAACATACATGACATAAAAACTTTGAATTATATGTTATAATGTTAATATGGTGACTACACCAACAGAAATAAAATATGTAAAAATAATACAGATTCTATTTAAATAAACTTTTATATCATACTAAATTGTTTCCAAAATTTATTTATTTGCCTATATGTTTTTTTTTGAGTTTGATTATAATGAATTTAGTATTTTGAAGCTAGAATTAGCAGTAAAGAATACTATTTAAAAAGCTTTAGGTTGCCATGGTTATCAATTTAAACTTATATTTTCAAGATCTCCCATTATCCATTTATCAAGTAAAAGAAAAAAAAACAAACAAGATCAAGAAACTTCTTAATTTTTTATACACTGTGATCATTAATCTGAATATTCACAATATATATATATATATCATATATATATATTCCTAATATATAGATAGTATATATACATATATATATATATATATATATATATATATATATATATTGTACCCTTACTTCTTGATATATAAAATAATTTAAAATACAACGAGCTCAGTTACATTATTATGCTTAATTAAAATTTGCATATCTATCTTTAATATACTTTTATATTATCATATCTTAATTAAATTTATTATCAATCATCAAAATCAATATAATTCTAGATTATATTAATTAAATAATTATATATTAAAATTATGAGACTGCGAAGTAAAGTTACAAAGTAATAAGCAGATTTACACTGAGTCAATATCTCCTAAGATACTGTCTCAATGGCATAAGAATACTACCACTACCTTATTATCCTACCACTACATCTATAGCATTCTTATGACTTTTAAATGAAATAAATTATCTTTAATAATACTAAAATAAATACTAACTTTTAACTTAAAATATAATTAAATAATCTCAGGTTCTTTTAAGTTGTTTTTAAAAAAAAATAATAAATTATGTAAATAAGTATGATGTGGGATTTTATATCAAACTTAAATACACCTAACTTATTTTAATAATAATAATAAATAATACTAATCTTAAAGTGTAATTTAATCTCATCTATTTTTCTTATATAATTAATCACTAAATAAATAAATAATTATATGTATATCTTTTATTTCATATGGTATCTTAATTTTGGAATAGATCAAAATCTTATACTTAATAATCCGTGGCAATAAACAATACTGTATTCTTATAATGTGCATTATAATCATCTTATGACCATTGCAATATTTTCTGTTCATGTCAATCAATTCTTATAAAATAATGTTAAGCAAATATTGTATTCCTTTTAAATAATAATAACAAACTCATTTTTGGTGCAAATATTATGTTTATTTCAAATCATCTGATGTCAAAATGCTGTGGTGAAAAATAATGAAACTCGACACACTTTTAGAACAAATTAACAAATTTATTTACAATAACTTCAAATAAAATTTATTTACACTATTTACAGTTTTAGAATTTAGGAAAATAAATAAAATAAAATAAGAAATTACAAATACAAGAAGTTTATACCGTTACTAATTCATGTGCTTAACAAGCAATTATACATTCTTCAAATACTATACTAATAATATTATAGTATGTTTTCAAAACTTAGATTTTTAAAATAAATAGTAGTGTACTTTAATTACTACAAATAATAATATATGTCAAGACTATTTATGTAGCATGTGTAAATAATGAAACTTCACTAATTAAATAGCTACATTAATTAAGTATTACCATTTATAATATATCATCATATATTAACTTTATTATTAGCATTGCTTAATAGCTTTATAAAATTAATGTATCTTTGTAATGTAAAACAAATAATTGACTGTAATTGTACTTTACTTAATGTAATTCCTGTTATATGTTTTATCAAATATGCATTACATACCTGTACTGTTCAAATACTATTATTTAAATCATTTATCAATTTCAAATTCAGAAAGCATTACCTTAGATAAATTCTATGATTCTTTTCTATGTAAAAATCATTACTTTACTTTATGTGTTATTTTAATCTTTTTTAATAAATTTCTATCTTTAAAACATATTCTAAACTTATCTAAAATTTCCGGAAAATAAACATCAATTTTAAATAAAATATTCATTATCTAAACTACCTATACTACATTGTTTATACTTAATAAACTTCGATCCAAATATAAGCTTCTACCCATAACGTAACTTAACTTATTAAATAAACAAAATAAAATAGACTTCTTTTTAAAATCCCTTTCTGACTTGCAAAATAAAAATAATTACTTAGATAAATAATAAATATAATTCTAATATTATAACATAATAAAAATATTAAGATTTATTTACGAAAGAATCATATAATTATTTCTAAGCTTCTTACGTAATATTGTATCATGTTGATATTATACGTTAAAACTTATGCATATTTTAATAAAGTTCATGGCCAATATAATGTATGTGTTTTCTTAAAATATCTATACATTCATTCCACAAAACATAATATTTGGTTGATCTAAAGAAAAAAACATATTAAATTCATCAAAATCATTATACAATGTTTTTACCATAATAATAATAATGTCCAATCTGCTATCCAGCATTCTTCGGAATTTGCAGCTTCATAAAATAAAAATCATTCACATTTATACTCATAAACATTCATTAGAATATTCCGTGTTATATTAATTATAAAATAAATTTATGTAATTAATTATTATATTATTATTTAGTTATTATTTAATAAATGTACCTAACCTACTTTTAATAGTTTATTAATATTTTAAATTTATGTTAAATAAATAAAATAAAAGTTCATATTACGTATTCCAGCGATGACTTTTGTTCTACCATAAAAGTTCTAACAAATATCCTACGTATAAAGTCAATAGAACACTATTCCTTGTTCCGTTGTATCACGTGTTTCTTGAAAGTTTATAATAAAAATGATAACGTTCTTTTTTAAAAAAAATAAGTTCCAACAAGAAAACAAAAATTAAAAAAAATAGTTTATAAGTTCTGTCTGGATCCAGTTCTTCATAAAATATTATCTTTAAAGTTATTATTTCTAAAACTAATTTATAATTGTTGAATTATTCTCATTTAATTACTTCCATTAACTTAGCTTGGCCTGATTTGGTTTGGCCTGGATGTCCACGTATTACTTGCGCATTTTTCAAAACAATATATCTAGGTAAGAATCTATTTTTCCATCTATAACGTCCAGCATTTTAGATTCCTTCAATATAATAATTTTATTATATTACGATTTTAAATAATCATATTTATAATCTATTTTGCCTTTTCAAATCGTCAATATTTAGTCTTTTAAGCACAAAGACTTAACAAGGCAAGTATTTATTAAAATTACTACTTCTTATATCTTTACTTAAGATATACATTTTATTTTTTAAAAATCTGCAAAAATACTTTCTTTCTATAGAAGTATTCATATTTCTTTTAAATATCTATTTATAATAGACAATAGTAATTTAAACTTTTTAATACTATTTATAGTCCAAAATACTACTTTTCTCCATCTCATAGTTTCATATACTAATCCAGCGTCTGTTATTTCTCTAGCATAAAGTTTCTGATATATTTCTCCGATACGTGATGTTTCCATGATTATTCGTACGTAAATTGAGTTTCGATATTGAGAAGACCAATAGGGAATTATTAAGTTTCTACTGCATACTTATCATTTAAAAAATCATAAAATTATATACAATAACACTCTTATGATTTTAACACTGATTTTAAGAGCGTTTATAAATTTACTTAGCTATTTTCTCAATAGCACAATTAACTTTTAAAATTTATTGTAGAGAGCCCCCCTCAACAATTGAATCCAGCTTTTATACTGCTAGAAACTCCTTATCTGATTGGTACATTTAAACAATCAAACTTTCTAGCTTATTTACATATTTATCAACTCACTATTAAAAATAAAATAATGACTTATTTAATATTTAATATTATTACATTTTAAAAATAATTTTTATCGTTTATTTAAACCTATTAAACATTCTTTTGAAATATTCTCTTACTTGGTTTAAATTTTAACCCTTATAAGATCATTTAAAATAAATCAAATATTTTTAAATACGTTATATTTTTAAGACAATATTTTTAAAAATCAGATTTAATATTCTACATTAATATCTTTTATTTTTATCTCGTGATAACTCACATATTATTTATAAATTTCACAACATAATTTTAAAATAGTTTTGCAACTTTATGAGAAAGCTTCCAAGCATGTGTGTGTATCTTTAATTAACATCTGTTTTTTTACAATACAAGAAATGCTTCCCATAATCTAAAAATAACTTAACAATTGCTTTTTAAAATAAATATTTATTTTTAAAAATAAATAAGATATTATATCAGATTTTAAAATAATTATTTGATATAATTAAAATCAAATATTAATCTCAATTTGAGTACTTATAATTTAAAATATTTCTATTCACTTTTAACATATATTTTAAATTAAATAAATATATTTGTCTAATTTTAACTTGTCTTTTAAATACTTTAGCTTTAAACATTTGTTATTAAATTTATTAATGCAGTATTACATCATAATCATCATCATTTTAAATATCTTCTCAATATCAACACAATTCACATATCAAATACTCATAGATTGCTTTAATTAAACTTATGGTAACATTACCACAAGCAAAGTCAACATCACACTTTTAAAATACTTCTTAAATTCAAAATTTTCTACTAGATTAGCACAAAACTTAAATGGTGACCCATACAAAAGGGCACAATATATATAAATAAATATATATATATATATATATATATATATATCATTATATCTGAATATTCACAATATATATATATATATCAATACTTTATTCCTAACATTTTTTTTTACAAATAATAAATTCTTTCATATTGTTGGCCTCATTATAACTAAAAAAGGGAGGTGTGGCTAAGTAGATGGAGGACTTCAGAAAAAGTTTTAGAAAAGGTGATTTTTTTTTTTTTTTTTAAAAAAGTAGTAAAAATAAAGTAGAGATAATCTATGTAATAAAACAAGTGAACCTAATATTTTCATTAAATTCTCAACTATTCCCTTTACTAAGTAATCTTCTCTCATAGTACTCCAGCATAAATGCCAATGTGTAATTGTGAAGAACACAGGATAGGATTGTTCAACATGGAAGGCTAAACTTTTAAAGGTACACTTGAAATGCATGGATATTATGTAAAAAAATTGCTAATACAATTTTGCTATAACTTACTTATAATGAATAGTGTGATAATATGTAAATTAACAATACTGATAATAATTGGAAAAGTTATGCTGAACTATTTAATGAAATATTTTATTGTCTCTCATTTGATAAGTTATCTATATTTATTGTGTAAAATAATGGTGAAACAGAGAAATTATTCAGTCGAATACTTTGCATTATTAGAATAGCTATGTATACCAAATAAATGAGTGATAGTATGTGTGATTTAATTATATTTGATAATTATTTATCAGAAATATGCACAAGCATGGATGACCAAATAACACTGATCTTAATCGTTATTAAATTTTATTGAATGCTGGAAATTTTAAACAGAACAAAGTTGAAAATAGCATGAATCATAAACATTTATTTGGATGATCTTGCTGAGCTTTGGAGATTTTATGATAAATAAATTTATTCAAATATGTGCAAAAACTGCTTGGAATGTCCATTAGGAAGCCCTAAGAACATTGGAGATTATCGCTGTTTTGCCAAATTCATGTTTATCCTGCAGGAGTAATGTTTATATGTTTTAATGTTTGTTTATTCATCATTGTCATTGTGATCTATGTGTATGTTTCTACTCTTAAAATTTCAAGTATGAACTAAAAAAAAAAGAAAAGGGAAAATTTTAATGATAGAAGGTTGACATGTATTTCTTTCCATTGCGTATGATAGATAGATAGATTTTTTTATGTTTAGTTTGATATTAATTTAAGTTATTATGTTATATGCTTAATCTTTTCTAGAATGTCTCGGAGATTTTTGATATAAATTATACCAAACTGGTAATATTTTCTTTTGTTGTATTATGTAAAAATGTTATATTCCCATGCTCATATTATTGGTGCAAATTGAGTGCTTTATCATTATTCATTAGTTGGTAATGATAAATAGATACATGGAAATATTTATGCCAATATTGCTGAATGGTCAGGCTTACTTGATAGTATTTACGTTAATTTGAAATTCGATGTTCATAATTTTTCATAGGTATTAAATTCATTAATAATTTAATTAATGCTAATATAACATTTTATTGTCTGATGTGATTTTGAAAATATTCCATACATGATCATATGTTCTCATGTGTGTTCACTGTCATAAGCTATTTTATAAGTGTTAGATTTATGCTTATTTGTTTTTCTATCGGTTTCATTTGGTGCTATGCGTTAAAGAGTGTGAAAATATATGAATTTATCTGTTTATGCATTTGTCTTATATGAAATGTGTTAAATACCTTTTGAGTGAAGAGGCAATAGAAGATATAATCATGCTATTTATATTGAGTAATGCTCCCTTTAGTTACTTACCTATTGATCTGTAGGTGGTGGTATATTTTTTTATTTGATAGTACATGATGCAATAATTATATTCCTTAAAGTGAAGTGGTGGATGCCCCATTTATACATGATAAGTTGGCTAGGTTCCACACCATTTGTGTCAGAAATATTGGTAGCTATTATGTTGATGAATAAAGTTGATGTTTGGAGTCTTGTTAACCCTCACATGCCTGTATGTGAATATTTATTTGTTAGAATTTAGCTCTCTCTCTTTGTTCCACATAATTATCATCATGTAGTATATGTTAGTTATTTCAGATAGACATTTTAGTGATTTCTGTAATATACTTGAAGTTGGATTGACAATTTAATGATTGGCTCATTGTACCATCTGTATTGTGAAGATTATTGATTCCACAAGTAAACCGATAGAAAATATAATCAATAAATGCATTATGATTGTGAATTTATAAATGCATACACATTCAGAGATATGATAAACTTAGAGATATGGAGGAGTCCATCACTGAAATTGTAAGTTCTAAGTAGCTTGTTAAATCATATCACCCACATTATCATTATTTCATTTATTATTAATATTGGCAATTCACCCTCCTGGTATGAATGTAATATTGGATTACAAAATTTTACTTTATTTAATTGTAATTTTAATAAAATTAGTACTTAATTTTATATAGTAAGCATAAATTTATAGACATAAGGAAATAATTTCAATGGCATTAGTTGATTACTTGATACTATTTTTCTTAGTTCATTGAGAGCACAAAATGAGAATAGATGGCATAAACATTGGTATGTAAGTATATAACTATTTTGTATTGTTAATAATTTAATAAATAGAGTGATAAATAATATTTAAATAACAGATACAAGGAAGAGCTTCCAAATATTAAGTGTATAGGATTTATCTAATTTAAATGTTTAGTCAAGCTTGCAATTAATGTGACATTAATGTTAAATCATCACTGATGTATTTGTAAAAGAATGTGTCTTGTAATAAATGTTTGTTGAAATAAGGTTCCCTCTGAATTATTTTGCCATGTATGTTCAATTGACTATTTCCACACACACACACATATATATGTTCAACGTAATCTAATTGTATTACTTATCAGTTTAATAGTATATGTCATCTACTTAAATACCACTGAATTAATTGATCCAAACATTGCATAGTGCCACAATATATATTTTACCTTGTTTAAAATTGATAATGATGTGAGATAAAAATGTCAGCTTTTTATAATAGTGTATTTGCATGATAATGTCATGAGAGAAATGTTAGTTGACCATAAAAATAAAAAATTTCTGATTCACTGAGTGGTTTACCCACTACCAAATAGCAAAATAAATTAATTATCAGTAATTTGTTTACAATTAAAATTTATTTATACCATATTGAAGCCAATTAAATCCAAAAAATTATATCACTACGAAAACATTTCTTTAAAAACTTTTATTTTTAAAAAGCCAATTCTTAAAGTTTGTTACAGCAAAGTAGAAACAAGTTCTATTTGCCAAACTAGAATTTCTTTTGTCAAAAATTAAAGACTTTAATAATAATAATAATAATAATAATAATAATAATAATAATAATAATAATAATAATAATAATAATAATAATAATAATAATAATAATAATAATAATAATAATAATAATAATAATAATAATAATAATAATAATAATAATAATAATAACAATAATAATAATAATAATAATAATAATAATAATAATAATAATAATAATAATAATATTTACTGTTTAATTTAATTTTCTTTCTTTGATGAGAATTAACTCTAAATCTATCTTCATTTTAATAACATTGAATCCAAATTTTGAATATATTATTTTACTAACTCTTTAAATAGGTAAATTTGTTCAATGATACCGAACTTCTTTATTGCAGGTAAGAACTCCATTTAAAAATATATTTTCATATTTTAAAAATGTCAAATATTAAGTTTTAAAATGTCTATCACTTAAAAGTTTTCATTTGTAATAAATAATATTAAGATAATCCATATATTATTTAGTAAAAAGGTTTAATTGTAAAAATAAAATGTTGAAATATGAAGGATTATGTGCCTAATTCTCACTGGAGTCTATTTAAGATAGAAAGGTGGCATTTGCTACAAAATGGATTAAAATATAAAATTCCATTTATATTTATTTTAAAATGACAAAAATAACAGCTCAAATGATTTAGATAAACCTTTTATTTTCAGATAATCATAACTCATAGCTTTATATTATTACATTTCTCTTAACTTATATTTTTTTCATAAATGTTTTCAAATAAAACTGAATTTATTCATAATATTCTTGCCAAAAAGTAAATATTTTACAAATATTTTGCAAAAATTATCACAAATATATAAACAAACCATAGAAAGCCTATAAATTAATTTCAAAATTCAAACAAAAGTATGATATTTCAGAAACTCTTATAAATACTTCTGGGTTTGGTAACAGTGATATTACAACATTATAATCTGTACAATATTGATGTGTTCATTTTGGTTTTAAATTATGAAATCAATATTTACTTCAGCACTATCTTTTATAGTCAAATAATATTAAAGTAGAAAATAAATGTTATTGATGTCTGTAAAAGGATGCATTTAAATAAAAATAAACAAAATGCTGCCATTCAGTATATACATGACCAGGTTCAATTTTAATAAGTGTTCATTCAGGCTAATTATAATATGTAATCTGGGAACAATATTCTATATACTGTCTATTTATATCAACAGTCTTTCCTTTATTATCATAATTTGCCATGCCAATATAAAATGAATTTCTTTACATTTGTTTTTTAACTATTATTAGATTAAAAAATCAGACAAAAAGATATAGGCAATCTTTCCAAGATACTACAATGTTAATAAACTCGCAAATGTAGGAGTAGGTACATATAGCTTTTAGTTTAATTTAGTATATATATATATATGTGTGTGTGTGTTCCAGAACAAAACATGTAAAATAGGGGGGGGGTGACTTAATAATTGAATTTTTATGTGAAAATAAAAATAAATAAACCTATTAATATCAGTCATATTTATGTAAAGTATTTATAAAAACAAACAAAAAAAGTTGAAACTGATTAAGAGTAGATTTACAAGCAAGAAATTTTTGACTTTTGATTTTCTCTATAGTCTATCCTAGATATTTTTGAAAATTATAAGTATAATTAATATAACAGTAAATGTGTGCATGCATTGAATTGTTTACAACAAAGCTTTTACAAATTGATGTTATTTTTATTTAATATATACCCAAATTGTTGGCTGAATAAAAAAATGAAAGCTTAAACAATGGCGCAACAGATGTGCGCAAATATGTAATTAGAATCAAAATTGGAAAATGGGTGAAAGAAAAAAAAAACATATATATATTGTTTATTTGTTATTTCTGCAGCGTTAAGAACATTTTAAAATATTCAAAGACGTTATATTATACTAACCATCTGATGTACAATATTATGGAATGGTCTTGTAAGATTGTTTTTCTTTTTTTTATTTAGTATTTTACAATGTAAAAAAAAAGTAATTTAAAAGATAGATGATTTATAGTGTTTACTAGAATTTTAGCAGCATAAAAAAACTAATAAAAGATTTAAAAAGATATATAACTGCAACTGAATGCGTTTGTAATTAAAAAAAAAAATGTACATATTTCATGATAGGGTAAATATTATTTTAATAATAAACCAAAAATGAAACAATATTATGATATTTTTAAATTATGGAAAGCTTATAAAAATGTTAATTTAAAAATGTGAATTATATTAAAAAAGTTTAATTATCAGTACAAACACACGCACATATATAATTAATGGTTTAAAAAAATTATATAAGATCCACTTTAGAGAGACAAAAAACTTTTCCAACAACATTGTACCAAGAAATAGTGAAAAATAAGGCATTATTCTGCAGGCTTTAAAAAAAAAAAATTCTGCAGGCTTTCATACTACGAGATTGTGAGTGCTAGAACAAATCTTTAGTCTTAATTAATATATTGTCCAACCAAAAACATAGTTAACCATCAAAATAATATTGCATGCATGTTTAATGTGTTTAGTTTTAAAATGACAGACTGAAAAAATAAATGTGCTTAAATTCTGATAAAAATTTCAAGTTTATTTATCACATATTTGAAATCAGATCCTAGGACATAAAATTTAGGTCATAGGACATAGCAGACAAATGTATGTATTGCATCATAAAAGCCTCTCTTAGTTTCAAATGATATTTGATACTAATTAAAATATAAAAAAAAAAGTCTCTGAGTCTTTAAAGTCAAATTGTTATGGTTTTCTAATCTCAGGTCTTTAATATTTCTTATCTGAAAGATCAATACTGGGAGGCTTATTATCTCATTAATGAAACAATAGTCCCTATTAATTAAGATTTAACTTGACAACATTTAATCTGCTGAAAAAGTTCAGATGGTGGGTCTGGATCCAAAATACTTTGATATCCTGATAAAAATAAATTTAAATGCACTACACACTTGTAGCTTTTTAACAAGAACCTATGGATTTACTTTAATTGATGGTCTATGTGGTTTATGTCACAAAGGTGAAGACATGATTGAACACATTTTTGGTGTATGCAGTTATTTGCAAGTTTGTAGATCTTTTATTATCTTAATTTATAAACATAAAGGCTCATTGATATATGTATTGATACAAGCAATTAATGCAGGTTTTTTTTTACTGATATTAGAAGTGTCACTTTTTTAATACATAGTTTATGGCTAACTCGATGTGATATTCTTTTTAAATCTAATTGTACAGATCCCCTGAAGATTATAATTAGAAAAATCAGAATGATAAAAGAAAGAGACAATATAATATCATAACAAAATTTATTTAATAGCACATGTGATCTTATTGACATTTAAAGACCAGGTTGGATACTATAAATTACCCTTTTTTTTTAGAAAAGATATATATATATATATATAATTGTATTTTTATTCTATATTTTTTTATTTAATTGTTAACACTTGGAATCATTCATTCAGACATGGTAAAAAGTAATTTAAAGTGATTGGTTTATCCTCACACTTTCATTTTCAGTGCTTAAGATTTGCCCATACTTAAGCATTTGGATTGAAAGAATAGGTGGATTCATTGTATTCTTTCACAAAAACTTCATCTTTTGTTGGAAATGAAAGTATTCATTTATTATTAACATTCGTAAAAAAGCGCATGTACATTAGCTTGAAATGCTGATCTTTAGTTTATTACAATTTATATACATCGCGCTATATAAATAAATATCTCATTTACATACAATATTATGTATTTATTTATTTTCTGGTTTAATAAAGTTTGTTTTTAATTAAAAAAAGATCAATTGGAATTTTTAAAATAAATTGTATGTGTGTATATGTATGTATAAATTACAGCCAAAAATATCTTGTTTTTTTATATATATATCAGGATATATATATATATATATATATAAATAAATTACAGCCAAAAATATCTTGTTTTTTTATATATATATCAGGAAGTAAAGTCTTTAGCTAATAGAGATTCATAATCAAAAATAAAGACAGATATTAATGAAATTTTGTTTTTTATTTATATATTAAATTACCTTTAAGGTTAAAAATAAAAGCATAAATTGAAAGAATATTGAATTGAAAGATATTGTGAAAATTAAAGGAAAGTTACAAGACAAGTAATTTAAAAAGAACATATACAAAGTATACACATTGAAAGCAAAAAAAAAAGAGAAAGATTCATTATAAATAAAAAATGAAAAAAAAATATTAAAAATAAAAATACTGTTCTAAATTTGAATATGAAGAAAGAGTCGAGATAGAATACAAACATAAAAATTTTTGATAATAAAAACGTTATGTTATACATATATTTGAAAACATCCAAATGAATATATAATAAAGACGGTTTATAAAAACAGGCAAAACTCACTATGTATATATATATTGTCACACACAGCAAGCTAGAGTAATCAATGGATGCCAGAAGGCTTGTGCATAAAATCCCCATCTAGTGCCTACTCATCCAATATCCCCAGACTAGTTTCTGTCTTATGGCCTTCATCAGTGGGGTGTGTGGCAATATAAATATATAGTGAGTTTTGCCTGTTTTAACAACAGTTATACACAAGCATAAGAGATGGTGATCATGTGATGTTTATTGGCTTAAAGGCGATTTATGTTTTGATTAATAGAGAAAAAATATATTTTCTTCACACCCCAATCTGTAATAATCTATTGTAACGATATATTAATATGCTGTTACATTAATTTAAAATAAAAATTTTAAATTCGCAAATAAAAATAAGTTCGGAAATAAAAGCTAAAAAAATTAAAGAGTTGTTAAATGTGCATACGTATATATATTTGCACAGATGAAAAACTTTAAAATTACTTCTTTGTTAAAAAAAAAAAAAGGTATTTGAATGTACTTTTTTAGAAAAAAGTACAAGCAAAAGATAAAATATTTTTTGTAAATGGAAATGATTGTTTTATAAATTAATTGAAAAGCAAACTAGCCCTTGGAGCTCTTATAGGAAAAGTCAGATATAGATAAGAGAATGAAAAGAATTAGCTTGTTCAGTATAGAAGCTGCAATAAAGGCCCAGACCATAACAAAAAAATGGAACAGTGATGTCTTTTGTTTGTTGAATCCAGAGGATCATTATAAAAGGAAAACAATTAAAATTAAAACAGTTACAGCTTGATTTTTGTGAGAAGACCGATAAGACACACTTGTCACTCTATCTCACTTATTTCAAATAAAATGACTGTAATACCAGGATTGATCCAACTCAGGCCTCCTCCAGAACAACAGATCAGACTTCAAATAGAGATGTCATGGGAATTGGCACCAGGAACAGTGATTCTCCTTCTGTAAGATATTAACTATTATAAAATTCAAAAATAATTAAGAACTTTCGTTCAAGCTTTTAACATTCAGAACCTCAATTTTAAAATAAACTCTTATCTGACTTTCGAATTTCAAATTGATAATTAATGTTTAAATTTTATATATTTAAGTTTGCTAAAAAAAATCATTTTCATTTTCATTTTTTTTATTATTATTTTTTTTATATTGTATAAATTTAAATGCATTTTTTTAAAATTGGGCATAGACGCTTTCAGACTCGTTCACGTTTAATTATGTTTTTGTTTTCATATTTGATTAAAATATATAGAAATTTGGTAAATAATGATATCTTACGTTGAATATCTAAAATGTATTTATTCAGATGTCTTTTTAGTTATTGGTGTCAATGCGGCATCTTATGATGAATGCTATATGGGTTTCTTGTGAAATTCCTTTGCAATTACATCAATGACTTTATATTTTGATCATTTATGTTTATTTTGAAATGTTTTTGAGCGTGTAATCCATGTAGTCGATCTGTGCTCAACATTAAAAACAAACTTTTATAAATCCATCTGTGCGAACATATATAAATGTTAAATTCAAGTCGGGTATGAATGGCTATATAGATTTGTAAAGTTATATTAGGGAAGGGTAATCTTAGGTTATTCATTCCGTAGTTAAATTAGGTCAATGGATTGGATATATTGGTGTAATTAGTAGATGTAGTACAAGATATGCTATGGGCATAATCACTTTATATGCTGCACACCCCCTGTTTGCCTATGGAATGCAATCGTAAGTCAGCAAAAATGACTGCAGTCCCTTCCTGCGGAGTTTTTTTTTATTGCTCTTCTCATCAGATAGATTTAGTATTCCTATCCGGACAAGAGTCAATTTCTTATCTTAACCTATTTTGGGCTGATGTATTTGTGTTACATTGAATACATCAATGTATCAGATGTATTGACACGGGTTTGACTGTGAAATTTTGGCCTAAGGTTAAATGATGGATAAAATATTTCCTTTTCAAATGCAATCTATGTAGTTTATTCATACTCGACAATCTTAAAATAAATATAAATTTCATCGGTGTGGATGATTTAAAATTTTAAAATAATAATTTACATTAAAAGTTATATTAAAATCTAATAATAATGTTATTCCTCAAAATTTAAAATGATTATATATGTGTGTAAATAAATATCGTTTGTGTGTTAATTACTGGCAGTGGCTTTTATTTTTTTATATTTAAGATATCAATTAAAGATATATATATATATTATCTCTGTGTCTCCACTGAGCTAGTGACTTGAGCTAATGGTCTAAATATAAAATAAAGTGGGATCTTAACTCATGTATCTGCCTACTATATAAATTTTTCTAGGTTCAAATGCCTAGATGGCACCCTTGTAGTGCAGATATGATAAGACCCTAAATCCGGACCATTATACTATGGATTCCTAAAATGTTTAAGCTTTTTTTTTTGTTATTTTTAAACTTATCTCAATTTTTAAATATATAAAGTTTACTTAGCAAAAATATGTTTTCATTAGGATTGGTCAACATTTTTCAGCAAAATATCAATTATTTAGTTTATAACTTAACATGTGCTTGTTGAACTGTAATTTTTATATAAAATTCAAACATTATAGATGAATAATAGATAACATTGTTTTCCATGCTATTTTGTTATACTATAGAAAATATTAAATGTTTAAATATTACTTACTTTAATTAAGTTATGAGTCTGTTTTGTAATGGAAAAATTCATAATATTTTTGAAATTTAAATCAATAAGTCATGGCAAGACTTTAGATAAATAAATTTGAATAATTAGAAAATGAAAGTTAAAATCTATTATGGTTTCCAATTTTATTAAAAGAAATAACAATAGAGTACTTAAAATGAAAATCAAATCTTTTTTTTAATGTTATTTATGAAATTTATATTTTTGTTATAAATTATTTTTTTGAATACTATAATTATTATTTAATTATAGTATAACTGTACACAATAGGATTTTTTTAAACCAAAGGTATAATGTATCAAACTGAGTCATGCACTGCATTGAGTTTGATGAAATCCATCATCATTTTGCCATTGTAGTTTCATAAAGTGATAAATTAAATCATTTCTGTGAATCAAGATTACATTCCTATAAGCTTTAATTTAAATACAGTAATATCTCTTTTCACAAACATTGCATTATTTATACTTTTTTTGAAAATATCCAATTGTGGATCATAAGATAATAAAAAAAAGTAATAATATAGATAAATATGTTTTTGGTCTAAAAATATTACTTTTTAAACATCAGTCTATATATGTAATACTTTCTGTATTTCACTACTAATCTTTGCATCGCTACATTTTAATTTAAAACAGGTAAAACTCACTATATATATTTTGCCACACACAGCAAGCTAGAGTAATCAATGGATGCCAGAAGGCTTGTGCATAAAATACCCATCTAGTGCTTACTCATCCACTGGATGAGGATTTTATGCACAAGCCTTCTGGCATCCATTGATTATTCTAGCTTGCTATGTGTGGTAAAATATAAAAATAAAAGTATATATAGTGAGTTTTGCCTGTTTTAACAATAGTTATACACAAGCATAAGAGGAGATGGTCATATGATGTTTACATTTTTATTTACAAGTATTAAACTTGAAAATTGTAAATTAAATTGTGACATTTATTATTGATAAATTCTGAACATATGATGGAAATATATGTATCAGATGGTGACCTGGTCCAACTGATGTATACTGATTCATCCGAAAATGCATTGTAAAAGTCATTTGTTTTATAAGATGGTTTTATTCATATGTTTTTTTTTTAAAATTTTGTTGATGGGTAACTTATAAAGCACATGTATAAAAGATATTGCTATATTAACTGAGACACAAATAAATTTGAATAGATACCAGTCAATAATAGATAAGTTGTCCCATCAGAATATTCTAGTACCTATAGCTAACATAAGCCCAGCACAAGGAATATTGGTTCTAATTAACATAAATTCAGGAATGGAATCACTACAAATATTGTCATTACAAACAAATTCCATAGTAATCTCCTATCTTTATCAAAGAACTATAGAGTATTTAATAGCAATTTATTCAGCAACAAAGGGTAAGCATATTAAAAAAGTCATAGAAAATGTACAATACAAACTTATACAGAATCCAGGAATAATAATAATACTAGGAAGAGACCTAAACTGCACAGAAAATAACCTACCAAACCATTTGAAAAATAAAATGCAAGAAATATCAGTATATTCCCTATAAGACAAATATGAAAATGGTGCATATACATTTTTCAATAGCAGATATACAATGTTAATTGATCTATTTTATGTCTTCGGACACAAAGAAAATGAATCAGTAATTACAACATCCATGGTTGGTTTCTCCGATCACATGAAAGTACAGCTGAAAATCAATGACTACAAAATAAATAGAAAACAATATATATTTCTGATAAACAAAATAATAAGAGATGATATAAAATTAAAAATCGATCAAATATCAAATAAACTGGTTACCCTACAATACTATATGTATGGGACCAAGTTACCACCATGTGCCTGGTATAAAATAAAAAAAGAAATATTCAAAGAATGCAAAAAAGCACCACAAAGAAGTTTACCTAATAACCAATTGAAAAACTGAGTAATAGAAATTCAAAACCCACCCCAAGATTTTAAAAAACTATAACCAAACCACCATTCAATTTTGGACTTACAAGAAGAGCATGATAAAATATATTAATTACTAAAACAAGAAACCCAAACAATAAGGCTGAGGAAATTAATCCCAAACTTCAGTAAAATTTCCATGCCAATGAGAAATTATGCCAGAATAAATATATATACCACACACCAAATGAATTAGTACAATGAAAACCAAAGAAGGTAATTCAGTATTGGGTATAATGGTAGATGAGAAAATGCTAAAAATGATAAAACTAAAATTTGGTGAAAAAAAATCCAGTATAAAAAAATATAAAAGCATAGCTTTAGAAGAACCCAAACAATATATAACAAAGCAAGAAATCCAGACCGAGATAGATAAACTAAAAATATACATAACAATGATGAATGACAAAATGCCAGCCACAATTTACAATATGTTAAGTTACACATTAATCCATGCAATATGGAAATATTTAAGTCAAATGTGTTGTGAAAGACTAAAGTGGTCATATATGAATAATAGAATGGTGTTTAGCCTAAAAAAAGACAAACTGATACAGATACCTAAAAGAGAAGAAATGCGGCATATATCAATAGAGGATATAAACTCTAAAATTTTGGCAAGGATACTACTGAAGAGATTGCACAAGTTGGTGAGCTCCAAGATCCCAACAGCCCACCATGCAATAAAAGAAAAAAGAGCAGTTAATGCAGTTATCGGGATACAAGAAGAATAAAATATGCAAAAGAACAAAAACTAACTCAATATCATGCCATCAAAGTTGATATTAAGTCAGCTTATCATCTAGTTAATTGGTTGT
The DNA here is from genome assembly GCA_028023455.1 of Epiperipatus broadwayi. Lineage (NCBI taxonomy): Eukaryota > Metazoa > Onychophora > Udeonychophora > Euonychophora > Peripatidae > Epiperipatus > Epiperipatus broadwayi. The sequence goes on along the minus strand of JAQFVV010000030.1, from coordinate 13,539 downwards.
ACTTAATAAACACAATAAATGAATTAGTACCTGAACACAGATACATGGTAAATGCAATTAAAAATTACTTAAATAATGGCAGTATATTCTTAAAAAATTATATAAAAAAGTCTAATCCCTTTATTCCCAAAAAGGAAATCCAACAAGGATCACCATGAGTAGCTTTCTTATTTGCAATCTATTTGGCCCCAATGATTAAAAAATACAAAACAAAGTTCCAGGCATATATCTACCACACTTGAGTACAAAAATTCAACAATGGCATTCATTGATGACATGATAATTATATTCTAAGATATCTACAACATTCAAATAATTATAGACATACTCGAAAAGTTTATAAACAAACAGGATCAATAATACAACCATCCAAATCATCTACATGGCAATTAACAACAGAAAAAAAAATTTCAGTGATTTCCAAGCAAATCCATCAATGTTTCTAGAAATATCTTTATACCAATCTAAAACAAAGATGAACAGATATTTAAACAGACTAATCTTTCTCAAAATAGCTTAAAAGATAAATAACCTTTCACCCATAAAATTACATGAAGTGACTAGAGTCAACATATTTAATAAAATAGTCACAGGAATATTATGTTAATATGGCCCTTGGATAAACCTATACAACAATACAGTAAATGAAATAAACAAAATAGCAAAAAAGTTCATTTGGGGGACAAACAAATTAATATCAATGACAACATTACAATTACCAATTAATAAAGGAGAACTCAATGTAATAGATGTAAAAAATATATGTCATTTATTAAAGCAAAAATTATAATAAATGTAATAAAGAGTAAGTCTTTCAACCCACCAAAATGCCACATAAAATTGTATAAAAATATGAAAAAAGAAAAGATTATTTGTGGTCAATTTACTTATGGCATATAAAGACTTACAAGATTAACTAAATATGTATAATTTAAAAGGGCTAAAATACAGTGTCCTTAAAAAAGTAACGATTACCAGGAAAAAATCATGGGTAAACATATCCATAAGTAAAGTTCTAAGAAACTTTCAGTCAATCTATACACTCCAAAAATACGTGAAATCCACCTATAAATTGATGAATGGGATACACCCCATGACAATGTTTTTAAATAAAAACTACATATAAATTTAGAGCCAGGGTGTTCAACCTGCAAGGACTGTGAAGAGACAATTGTACACCTGGTTGAAGAGTGTAGAGAATTTAAACAAATAAGAATAAAAATATTCAAAATACCAATCATTAATCTAAAAGATATGATTAATAAACACATCAAGGGATTTGGTCCACACAATGCTATGATACCTATCCACACAATTAGAACAATATGGGAAATAAGATGTTCACTAATATTTGACAATAAAAAATATAATTGGATAAAAAAAACTTGATAAAGGGTGGGATAAATACTTTGAACAATCTATAAGTACCAAGAAAACAAAGGATCAAAATCTGGGGAGAAGCAGCACCTACAGCATGCAAGATATGTTTATAAAAAGAAGATATGCATTAAAAAGGCAAAATAGCAACCAATCAAAGATACAATTAAGTCAGACCAATAACAAACAGTGTGACACCTACTTACTATCATCCAATTATTAAAATAAATATAAAGACATAAATATAAGGACATATATTTTATTAATGTAACGTATAAATTGTAAGTAATCAAAAATAAAAAGAGATTTAAAAAATAATAATAAGTAAAACCATGTAAATATGTATATGTATGTGTATATATTGTTTAATAAAGATAAATACTTAATATAAAAATAAAAAACAATTAATAAAACTTTATAGAAGAAAAAAATAGTTATTTTAGTACCATTTAATTTAACATTTTCTAATAAAAAATTATTTTAGTCTGTAACTTATGGAGTTTTTAAAATATCCATTTAATTTATTTGTATAATTTATTTATTGCAAAAATATCTCATGACAATAAAAATAAAATTTAAATTATATAAGGTTGTAAATATTTTTTTTACAGACTATTCCTAATGTCAATGACTAAGACAAGCTTAATAAGTGATAGTTTAGAGCACTTCTAAAATCTATTTATTTTATTTCCCATCCACTAATGATAGGTAAACTGACATTTATCTAATCTTTATAACAAATCTTTAATGATTAATAGAGGGATTTGTTAATTTTAATATCTTATCCATAGTTTTTTATTATTCTTTTTAATATTTCATTACAAATATTATGTTATGCATCTGCATAAAAAACTGTTGTTGAAAGTTTATATGCATGTCGATTGCAAATATTCCAAATAATGGAAAATGACAATCACAAATTATTTTCTGTACTATATTAAATTGTTTTTTTTTTTTTTTTTAAGAATAGGATATCGTTTATATAGTCTTCATAAGTTGATTATGACTTATATTTGTAATTAATATTTTATAATTAACAAAAAAAATGATTAAAATACAGCATTGCAAAATCAGTATTATAATTTCACTGAGTTATAAATTTACATTATTTCTCCTTTTTTCTTATCTTATTTAATATTTACTGAGGCTGTAACCTTTAGGAATAAGCGTCTGAAAAATTCGAAGGTAGGGACCTCTACAGATCTTAGCCACAAGCTTTCGCTAGGAAGAAAAGAGGAAAACTCTTCTTTACTTCAACCTGCTTTTATATATGAATAGGTGAAGCTGAAGTAGTTAGATCTAAGAGTGTGAAGCTATTCAATACTTCACTAATTAAGTCCACAATTCTTATTATACATTAATACTCGCGAAATCTTACGATTTACAACGAGTCTGTACCTTCGAATTTTTCAGACGCTTATTTCTAAAGGTTACAGCCTTAGTAAATATTACTTAATATAATAATGTGCGCTTATCTTATCTGTAAATGATTAAACATTTCGAATGTCAGCTAAGGAAACTTTTACTTAGTTCATGTTGGAAACGTTTAAGCAGACCAATAACTATTAAGTGTGAGTATATATATATATATATATATATATATATATATGAAATTTAGTGAGAGAAATCATTGCTGTAATTATGATTATTTAATATATTAGACAATGATACTTTTTGTTTTTATATTAATTGCTGTGATTTTCTTCTAATTTAATGTTTTAAATTTAAAATAATTTTAAATTAACATTAACTGCTGTTCTGAATTATTTTTATTTTACTTCATTTCTTTAAATAAAAGATAAGTTCAGAATTGACGTATTTTGTAGTAATTTTATATACCTAATTTAAAATAATTATTTTCGTTCTTTTTCTTTTTGTTATTAAGTGTGAGAAATTTGGAAACACGTGTATGTAGTGAAAACAAATTTTAAGAAAATTTAATATATTATAATAAAAAAAAACCCAGTATGTTGTAAATTATACGATGCTACATATTCTTACTAGAGTAGTTTTGCTTTGTAAACATAGAGATAGAAAGCATTCACTGGGAACAACTTTGGATCTTATCAATTTCTGGAAAAATACTAATAAAATAAACGATATATATATATATATATATATGAAGAATATTTGGAATAAGAATATTAGTGAAAATTTCTAGAAGAATTAGAGTAAACATTAAAATATGTACTTATTTTATTTTTTGTTTTATTGTAAATGTGAAAAATATATATTAACACATTGGAAGTCATGCTGGTATCATTTATCATGGTTTTGAATCATTATTGTCAATTCATTGTTTTACTTGGATTCTATTTCGATGTTCTGAGTATATATTTGAGGGAATAGATATATTATTGAACGTTCTCATCGCAAGGTTATTTTATATATATAAAACTTTTAAAATTGACAACACTGACAGAAATAAAAAAAAAATCATCAGTATTAAGATAAAGCTAAATTAATTTTTAATTTTTTATATGAATTTATCTAAATGAATTATTAAACTAAGGTTATATAAAAATCTTATTTTATATACATTTATATTAAATAAAATTTAAAAGTAATTATATCTTTGTTTCACGAATATTAAATTTCAAAACAATACAAAATTTTCATTAAGTATAAATTATATTTTTCAAATTGAAAATAATAATAATAATAATTTAAAAGTAAGTCTACATTTACTATATTATTAAAATAAAATGAAACCACAAGGTTGATTTTTATCATAAAAACTATTTTTTTTAATTCTTGACTATTTTTTTTCATAACAAATTAGTATTGATACAAAAAAGGTCCTTCTTTGTATGTTTATTAAAATGACTTTAATTTGTTTGATTTGTAAAATATTATTATGGTATTTGCATCGAACTTTAAATCTATATTAGCCAACCTAAAGTTTTTGAACTTGTATATATATATATAATATAAAAACATCACAACAACAAAAAATAATTAATTAAATAAACCAAGTATACTTTCAAAACGAAAGAGCAAATACTTTACCATTAAAAATGTAAGAAAGGTATTTTTTTTTCTAATTTGAACACTATTGACTTTGATTTATTACACCTTTATTGTGCTTAATAAATCAAGCTTATTTAATCTTTCGTTTTTATCATTCCTTTCCTCACACATTATCTTAACAATACAAAATAAAAGCCATGTCCATGTTCGTTTTTATGACTATAAAACACAGATGCATTTGTTAAATCAGTTTTAGCTCTTTTAAATATTAATTAATATTGCTTCATTCCTCTCCTCAACTTTGATTTTGTTACATTATAATATATATATATATATATATATATATATATATATATATATAAATCAATATATATATATATCAAAATACAGTACAATTTATATAAATTATACTCTTTTAGAAGTACTTTCGACTATACACTTTGTAGTCTTTATCAACTATATAACGTTGAATAATCAAAACGAGACAACCCTTAACAATACCCATAGTTCAACGTTATATAGTTGATAAAGACTACAAAGTGTATAGTCGAAAGTACTTCTAAAAGAATATAATTTATATAAATTGTACTGTATTTTGATATATATATATTGATTTGTATATTACATATATTGTGAAACGAATACAGATATCAAACTTTATTTATTATGTATATATATATAAGGGCAATTTGGTTGACTGTACTCACTTCATACACAAACATTTATCTATTTTATCTTTGGTGTTATTTATTAATCAATTCAAATTAATGGGTTCTCTAAATCGAATATTTTACTTGTCTGCATAAATCTTCAATTTTATTTCCATCATCCAATACAAATGGTCCTTTCATGTATTTATTTATTTATTATCATTTCTAAATTTTTTCATTCCCAAGCAGAGTCGAGTAATATTTCTTTTAAAAATGTTAACATATATATATATGTAATCTTATAATTAAATATTATTAAATACAGTAAAATAAACATATATACATTACAACTATTTTGACACTTTCAAAATCTAACCTTCCCATAATTCATTGATTTTTATGATAAAAAAAATTGTAATGGAAATGATAATGTTTCAATATCAGTTTCTTATGATCATAATAGATTATGTATATATGGTTTTAATTTCAGTTATAATATCATAAAAAATATTACATATTGAAAGAAATAATAATAAAAAGAAAATAAAGTGATCTATATTAATATATAAATGTAAACATGATTTAATAAACAGACAGGTATCAAACATAAAAATTATTGAATTTTGGTAAGGTTAAACTTTGATAATGTGTTTGAAATTCATATATATATATATATATCACTTGCATTAAAAATATATATATATACTTATATATATATATTTGAAATTCATATATATATATATATATCACTTGCATTAAAAATTGATTACATCATAGTATAAATACAAATTTCCAAATTCTTAATCTTGTCAGGCTTATATAACAGTTGTTTTGATGCAAAAATGCTCTCAAATGCACAAATTTATGCACATCAGTATTTGAGGTCTCACATTGACACACCCACTGATATTAAAGGTTTAATGATCATCTTATAACACAATGAATGTAAGTTCCATTTTATTTTCATATCCAAATAGCACATTTTCTATTTTTTTCAGGGTCTCTAGTCCAATTTAATTTCGATTTCTTATTAAATTCCTTAAATATACAATTAGTAACTGTTGTCGTACTCATACGAAAACATCATCCACATAGCAGACATAAATATAGTTTTTATATTTATCTAATATCAGTATGATTACATTATCCTCTTTGAATGCTAACACTACACTACAAACAATTGCACTAATAAACCCATTGGCAAGTTTTTGTCATTTCATATACATTATCCCTAAATGCAATTACAGTATCATTATCAATTTAGGTTAAGCTCATGAATAAATTTATATTTGTATTTATATACACTTTTATTAATTAATAAATCATTAATGATTTTAATGGATTTTTTCAGTATAAAGATGTGAATGTTTAGGTGGTTACTGGTTGGAAACTAATTATATATATATATATATATATATATATATTGTTACAATATATATATATATATATATATATATATATATATTGTAACAGGCACACGACGATTGAAGGTTAAACTTCCCTTTTATGTGTACATAATGGGGAATTCTATAATTCAAAATCGTCCACATTCTGTTACCGCAAGCGGAGAGAAATACGGAAATAGATGAGTCTATCTCCGTATTTGACCGAACCTGTATGCTATACGTATATAGCCCCAGGTTATATTTCCCGATCAACTTTTTCCTGACTGCTGTAAGATCTGACAAAGTTACAGCACTTGAATGATTTATAAATTTAACGGAATCAAACACTGCTACACCACCAATTTCCACGTGTTAATTCAATAATCAAAAAAATCAATAATAGCTTCGACCCTAAGACTAGACTATCCCTTTTTGGATGTGGCGAAGAACGAGACAAGATAGATTTAAATAAAAAAAAATTTTTAATAAAATAAATCAATCATAAAAAAAGATCTATAAAACACATTAACATTAAATAACACAGATTATGATCTATAGTGCTACAAGGAAAAGAACACATAAAAAAAACTCTTATAAATGATGGTACATTTATAAATCATCATTCTGGATATTTATCAAAAAAAAATTCAAGAATGTCTTAATCATTCACAAAAAAACAGGTGGCCATTGTCTAAGTAAATAATGTGCACATTGAAATATATAAAAAAGTATGTATCTTTACCTAGGTTTTAGTCTCTGAATTTATACGACGTCCTGCCGACCGCCATGTGGATTGCTCGACTTCTTTAGGAGGGACGGTCACTCATAGGTTAGATTTGGTTGTGTATAGCTTCTCAGTGTTAAGGCATCACAGATAAGGCATCAAGAACAAGGCATCGAGGATGAGGCAACTAAATGAATCCATCGGCAGGCGCTATGATGGCAGTTATTACATCTTGACAAGAACCATTAGTACAGTAAGTCCGGATCGACCAGCAATCACGATGGCCTTAGCCAGCCATTCTAGATGAAGCACTGATGTTAAAAGTCATATTTGTTAACTATATCAGTTGATTATCGGAGCTGTGTTTTACCACCCTCCGAACATGAAGTCTCTAGCTCTAATCTCTCTTGAAAAACTTTTTTTTAATTAAAAAATTTCACCAGCCTTTGTCCTTCCAATCCTTTGTTTCACTTTTATTCACACCTTCTTTCTTACTATGCCTTTGGCCATATGTAAATTGGTTTTACCCACTTTCATAGCACTATGTACCTTTATTTATTTCAATATTCTTGATTTTAATTAAACAGATTTTAATACATGTTTTTCTTTTTTTCTTTTTTTGAAAATTTGGACAAGCATTTATTATTTCTGTCTATATCCTGCTTCAAATACACTCCATACATGCATTTCATTTATCATCAAATGTGTACTTTAAAACCCAGATCCTTATCTTTTGATCATGTCTAACTTTCTCTGTTTTGCACGCTATTTAAGGTTTTTTATTTTTTTTCAACTTTACTTTCTTTCAAAATCGGATTTTAGCTTGCATTTTATTTATATTTTTTTATCGCTTTATTTTTTAACATACATTTCCAATATCTCTAATTTTATATTTTAATTTCACCAACACCTGAACTTTGGAGGGTAAAAGATAAGAATCTTTTGATTCTAATTCCCTCTCTTTTTTTAATTAGTTGAAACATTTCTTTGTTCTGTAAATTTTTCCAAGCTCGCTTTTTTTTTCTTCCAAACATAATATATAATATTCTTTGAATGTTTAATATTTATATGTGTGACTGCAGTATGTGCGATCATCACATTATACCGTTCCCCTCCTTTAAATTTTTTTTTTTTTGTAAAAATAAAATTTAAATTTTTGCATCGAATGCTAGATGCTCCCAACTACTGTTCAAGCCTTTTAGATTTACGCATTCCTAATATGATTTAGTGATGAGGTTAATCTCTAGAGAGGCAACCAGGTAAATTATATCTCTTTCTTGATGACCCAACCAGCATTGCTGAATCAATTTAATCTTGTCATTAGCATTACATGCATTTTATTCTTGCCTCATACTCGCATATACAGGTTCGGATCCACAGGATATCTTTGTGACTCGATTAAACCTGTTCAGACATCACATCCTGCAAATGATAAACCTCTAAGTGCCAACTCTGGTCACTATTATTGAGGTGGGTTGGGAGGCTGGCATCTTTTCATCCAACTCATCCATAAGCTCAGTATATTTTCTGATAGCTCTTAATTTATACAAGGGGTTCTTTCCCCCATAGACTGGTCTCTGAACCATTGACTCATGATATCTGTCCAATATCTAACTGGAAATCTTAATCCAGTGAGTCGTTATGAGAATGGGATCTCTGTCCCTGTGTTCTCTGTATGATAAGATTTGGTGCATGGCAGAACATACATGAATGAATAATGAAAAAGGCAACACCCAATACTGTTCAGACCTATCTACCAATATCTAAACCTACATGCCTTCAGCCTCTATCTATGACCTCACACTATTATTTATCATATGCTTTCTTATTTTATCATAATGCCCTTCATCCCTTTTTCCACTTATCAGCTCATCATTTTTTCTGCTATCAGGATCAATATTACAGTCCATTCTCCATGACTCGTGGTCCATTTCCATTTCAAATATTTATCTGTGACTGCCCTTAAGTCTTATCTGGTGGTTGTCTTCCTCTATTGACATCACCTCTGCCTCCTCTGGGATGCGGGGTTTGCTCCCTAGGCTCATGGCCTCTGTCCTGTCATATGGATGCTTACATTCCATCTCCCATCTCTGTCATCCAGTTTCCTGCCTCCTCGGGTTCCATTCCATAGAATATCCCCGGTTTTCTTGCCATTGTCCTTCCCCAGGATCCCATCCATTCTTTATTATCGGTGATTCTTTTAGAGGTCATCCAGATTGCCATCCATCTTCCTTTTGTTTGACCCTGGTGGTGTCCAATGCACTCAGCAATATGGCCACCCGATCCACCGTATTCCTCTCTGTCCTGATCAGAGTTTGTTCTATATCCTATGGAAACCCAGGCCTAATTATCCAGAGTATCTGCATCTCAGATAATGGATTTGCAGTCATCATTCGTAACTTAGCCACTTGACGGTGGAAGAATGTTATAAATGATTTCTCCGGTCTCCATTTATCCTTTTTTATCCGATGCAACATATCTTCTTGGAGTTCCTCACTCCAATAACTGGTCTTCAGTGCTTTATGATATCCCGCAAATGTGATGGGTTTCTGGAACAGTGAGTTCCACCAGACTTGAGATTCACCCTGCAAATGGCTGCAGGCGACTGCTATCTTGGCCTCCTTACTCATTCTACTGAATTTGAAGTACCGTTACAGGCTGTTCAAATGCTCCATCGGCTTGAAGATTTGGATCTTCAGAAATTGGTTGAAGCCCACAGGATAATCCATGCAATTTCCAGATCCCACCATTCTACATTCTCCACCGGTTCTTGGTCCTATGCCCTCTATGTTGGTATTGGTGCTGCTATTGGCTGACCTCCTTATACTCTCTTCAACTTTTGTATTTAACCCTGCTACTACCTTCACCACCTGACTTAAATTCTCCTGTATGCTCATCATCATCATTCTATGATCCTCCACTCTGACTACTTGCACCTCTTCATCTAACTGTCTTATCTCCTTTTCTGGTCACCCTATGTCCTTCTCCCAATCCAATATTGCCGACTCTCTACCTCTGTCCTCAACTATTTCTGATTCCTCATATGCACATGGCCCCATACTCCTTTGCTCATCCCTCTTAATCTCTTGGTGAAATCCATCCCATGCATTTTTAGCCTTTGATTAATGGATGACCTCATTTCTCATTTCTTCACTGACTTCAGCCACTCTTTTCTGGTTGTCTGTTTCTACCTTTACCATCCTTTCTTCTATCCTTCTCTCTTGTCCATCCACAAATTCTTTCATGAATTGTTTTTGTTCCACCCTCATTTGCTTTAACATATCCATGATATTACCATAGGCTATTGTATCCTTTACTTTCATCTCCTCTTCATTTCCTTCTTTTACTTCCCTCTTCTTGACGTTCCATTTTGGCTTGAGCCCTTGTACGCATAAATATGATTTTTATTTAACCCTTCTTTATGTCTGGAATGATTATTACTACTATTGACCTCTTCTGACTCAACTTATACCCAACTTCTTTCGACTGACTTTATGTTTTCACTTTGATTAACTTTAGTATTTGTATTATTTATCGATTAGCATTCAGATCGCTAGCCAACCCAAATGTCCGCACTCTGGTTCATCCTCTTGTTCACCTGCCTTAGGTTCTCCCGACTGCCTGTCCACCTTGATGATTGTCCTCTATTTTCCCCACTCATCTACCTCTGACCCCTATACCTCAATTAAATGATGCACTTATATATTCTTTTAAATTTAACTTACTTAAATACTATACTCGTACCTCTGTTAACGATATACATTATAAATTCGTTTTATTTGACTGTATCTCCAACATTACCCTTCTGATATATATATATTTTTCTACTCCTACATTTATAAAATTCGGCCACTTAAGGTTAAGGCTGTTTTAAGCAAGATCATACACACACACACACACACACATATATATATATATATATATATATATATATATTTTCTCTTACACCTGCAACTATTCTAGAATCACATATATATATTTTTTTCACTTAACTAAAAGACGTGACAATACTTATAGTTTCTTCAATTTAACTTATACACGCGAATTTCTTTTATCATTAAATATTTTATTTTCTGCTTAACTAGGACACATGATTATTAATTCACAAATATATCTTTCTTCATCTAACTTAGTTTTGACTATTTTAATCATTTAACCTTTATAACTACAACATTACTGAAACTGTTTCACTATTTCTAACTTAACTATTTTATGTTTTTGTTAATTAGTTACATCCAGATAATCTATTCTTTAACTTTACTGGGCTATGCGACTATTTTTTTTCTATTATTTAGCGTAAACTTTCATAAAACTTTGTGTTATTCTCTTTCTTTTTTTTGAAACAATTTATATTACATTACAGCAATCATTTGATATAATCAACTTGTCTCAATATTCTTGTCTCCGATGATATCCCTCACTGCGCATTTCAAACTTTCGTAATAATAACAAAAAATAATCCCCCCCTCTTTCTATTCTTTGTACACATTTGACGTGAAAAGCTTGTATAGAGTATCATAAAATAAAACCTATCCCCTTCATCTTTGCTTCTTGCCACATTAACTTACAATGCTAATTTTATATATTGAAACCCATATATATATATTTCTTTTTCTTTTTTTTTAGAAACCATTTACATGATCTTATGAAATTATTTAACATGTGATTATTAATTGCTCAGAAATTTCAGATTCCCGGACTGGCTCCCAAAATATGTAACGGGCACACGACGATCGAAGGCTAAACTTCACTTTTATGTGTACATAATGGGGAATTCTATAATTCAAAATCATCCACTTTCCATTACCACAAGCAGAGAGAAATACGGAAATAGACGAGTCTATCTCCGTATTTGACTGAACATGTATGCTATACGGATATAGCCCCAGGTTATATTTCCCAATCAACTTTTTCCTGACTGCTGTAAGATCTGACAGAGTTACAGCTCTTGGATGATTTATAAATTTAATGGAATCAAACACTGCACCACCAATTTCCATGTGTTAATTCAATAATCAAAAAAATGAATAATAGTTTCGACCCTAAGACTAGACTATCCCTTTTTGGACGTGGCGAAGAATGAGACAAGACAGAGATTTAAATAAAAAAAAATATTTAATAGAATAAATCAATCATAAAAAAGATCTATAAAACACATTGACATTAAATAACATAGATTATGATCTATAGTGCTACAAGGAAAAGAACACATAAAAAAACTCTTATAAATGATGGTTGATTTATAAATCGTCATTCTGAGTATTTATCAAAAAAAAATTCAAGAATGTCTTTATCATTCACAAAAAAACAGGTGGCCATTGTCTAAGTAAACAATGTGCACATTGAAATATATAAAAAAAGTATGTATCTTTACCTAGGTTTTAGTCTCTTAATTTAACCCACGTCCTGCCGACCGCCACGTGGATTTCTCCACTTCTTTAGGAGGGATGGTTGCTCGTAGGTTAGATTTGGTTGTGTATAGCTTTTTAGTGTTAAGGCATCATGGACGAGGCATCAAGAACAAGGCATCAAATGAATCCATCGGCAGGCGCTACAATGGTGGTTATTACTTCTTGACAAGAACCATTAGTACAGTAAGTCCAGATCGACCAGCGATCACGATGGCCTTAGCCAGCCATTCTAGATGAAGCACCAATGTTAAAAGTCATATATGTTAACTATATCAGTTGATTATCGGAGCTGTGTTTTACCACCCTCTCAACATGAAGTCTCTAGCTCTAATCTCTCTTGAAAAACTTTTTTTTTTAATTAAAAAATTCCACCAGACTTTGTCCTTCCGATCCTTTGTTTCACTTTTATTCACACCTTCTTTCTTACTATGCCTTCGGCCATTTGTAAATTGGTTTTACCCACTCTCGTAGCACTATGTACCTTTATTTATTTCAATATTCTTGCTTTTAATTAAACAGATTTTAATACATGTTTTTCTTTTTTTTTTTTTTTTTAAATTTGGACAAGCATTTATTATTTCTGTCTATATCCTGCTTCAAATACACTCCATACACGCATTTTGTTTATCGTCAAATGTGTACTTCAAAACCCAGATCCTTATCTTTTGATCACGTCTAACTTTCTCTGTTTTGCATGCTATTTAAGGTTTTTTATTTTTTTTAAACTTTACTTTCTTTCAAAATCGGATTTTAGCTTGCATTTTATTTATATTTTTTAATCGCTTTATTTTTTAACATACATTTCCAATATCTCTAATTTTATATTTTAATTTCACCAAAACCTGAACTTTGGAGGGTAAAAGATAAGAATCTTTTGATTCTAATTCCCTCTCTTTTTTTAATTAGTTGAAACATTTCTTTGTTCTGTAAATTTTTCCAAGCTTGCTTTTTTTTTCTTCCAAACATAATATTTAATATTCTTTGAATGTTTGATATTTATATGTGTGACCACAGTATGTGCG